>JADRCD010225586.1:0-12560 GCA_019843815.1 Montemys delectorum | reverse complement strand
AAATAGAAATGAACCATTTCCCATAGAGAATAGAGAGAGTATTTCTCCAAATATAAAACATTCATTTGGTCTATGCTCTAACAGAATTCCACTATATAATGGTATAGCATTCTTGCTGTGCATGTTAGTCAACACTCAAAGCCCCCTTTTTTACTAGTGTATCTTATTTGTATGAAACCATAGTTTCTCTGGTTACTCAGACTTTTCCCCTCTCCCCCTTCTTCTTTTATGCCTTAAAAGAAGACATGTGATACTGTCTGTCAGAGAATGTTTATTTCACTTAATGTTATGCCTCTGTTTCTATTGTTTATTTCATATAAATGATATTATTTTATTTTTAATGGCTAAATAATATCTCATTATGTATTTATCTATTCATCTGCTAATAGGTACCTACAGTGAGTCTATGAGTTGGTTTTCACAGATAGTGCCACAATAAATGTGAGTGTTCAGGTACGGCTAATTTATGTTGACTTTGGTCCTACAAGTATATACCTGAGCTCAGGGTTGCTGGGTTATATGGTAAATATGCTTTTAGTTTTGAGAAACTACCTCAGTAATTTCTGCAGTAACTGCATCAAGGTTATTAGTGTCCATATTTGGTATTTCTTGTTTTCTTGATAGTAGCCATTCCAATTGGAATGAGATGAGTTTTGATTTGCACTTCCATGAAGGCTAAAGATGTTAAAAAATCTTTTAATACATTTAATGGGCATTGCTATTTCTTCTGATAAGTGAGATTCGGTGTATGAATGGGGGTACATATTAAGAACATAACAGACATTAAGGTTGAGTAAAGATATTAAGAGAGGAAATACTATTAAAATGAACTTTATTAAATTGAGTGAATTAAATGATGTATATACTAAATACTATAAGGAAATACTTTATAATCTTAAAATGCTAGACAAATGTAATTTGTGAAACAATAGCTTACTGAAAAATGAAATAGTTGCAAACATTCTGCCTTTCCCAACCATGTTGGCACACTACATTATGAAAAATAGCAAGAAGGGCATTTTTCTGTTGTTGCCATAACTATGTTGATATTAGAAAAATGTAAATTCCCCAACAGAACTCATCTGTTACTCTTCTTTCCTTCCACAAGATGCCCGTCAGCTGCATCTCAGACTTCACTTCTTCCACAGGCAGCTATAAAATCTTTCATTGGGAGTGATCACCACATCAATGTCAAATATTACCATGTGTGCTAGATATCAGGAAGGATATGGAAGTCCAGTAGTAGAGACCCCTCACACCCAGTATTGAAAATTTCCAATCATCCTGAACTTTTTCAAGGGAAGCATTGGTGAGAGAACAAAATCTGCAACAAATCTGTTTTTGAAACGTAGGGTCATGTGTTCCCCTGGGATGGCTGGAAGGAATACCAGCAATTGTGGGCAGTGACCAGACAGAGGACTTCCATGGGGTAACTCTTCCAAAGGACTATCCACTAACCCTCTCCACTTCCAGAATGCAGTAGTCCTCAATTTGAGCTGAGATTGTAAAAGTCCACAAGTGGATGACAGAATGAGGTACTGTTCCGGGGAACACATCTTAATCTCTAAATCCTATGACATGCTTTACATAGCAAGTGGGATTATACAGATGTAAATGTAAGATCCCAGGATCAGGAGACTACCCTGGATGATCTGAATTGGTACACTGTTACAAGAGGGATGTAAAAATGTCAGGGGGTGACAGAATGTGTGAAGGGATCTAGGACCAAGGAATTCAGGGCACCTCCAGAAGCTGAAAATGTAAAGTTCTCCCCTAGGGTCTCTAAAAAAAATACTATAGCACTGCCAACATATCCACAGATGCTGTGTGTGTGTGTATGTGTGTGTGTGTGTGTGTGTGTGTGTGTGTGTGTGTTGTTTGGGGTCTTGTGAGTGCAAGGCAAGTGTGCTACTTCTGAGCTATACCCATGGTTCCTGCTATAGATCTCTAATTTTTGTACATGTAAGATAATAAATTTATATTATCCCAAGTGCTGTTTGTTCCAGTATCAATAGGAAACTAATATAGCCAGGCTTCAGATTCCAGGGTTCCATTGGAAGGGTACCCTTTATACTCCCTTTTACATAGCGCTGTTCAGTGATTTCCATAAGCTGAGCAGGCAGAATAATAAAGGCAGCTACAGAGAGAAAGGCTGCATGTGACTTTTAATGAACTCAAGGAATGTTTCTGTATTGGTTCATTTATTCTAACAGATTTTTTTATTAGAGAGGATTTTAGTCTAGCTTAGCACACAAAACATTAACAATTTCTAATATATGGAGTCTTTTCAAATTTTATTATCTCCTGCTAACCTGATTTTTGCAAGATAAGCATTTTCTATTATAAATGAATTAGGTATTCATTATAGAAAATTGGAAAAAGACACTGGAAGGAAAGGAAAAAGCTTTCAGTTTTGCATTTTCAGAGAAAACCACTCAATGGCCTGACGTATCTCTGTCTGAGTTTTTTGTACACTTTTAAAACTTCTTGCACTAATTTCTACACATGTAGCATTTTCTAACTTGGTACTTTCCCATATTTTTTACACATTTAGATTACAATTATGGATTTATTGTGACTGTACTTTTTCATTCTGTGCTCTGATTTTGAGGACTTTACACACAAGGGTCCTGCATGTAAATGTAACAAATAAATGCTGGTTAATGTATGTAGAAAGGTATTGACATGAAAGGAATCCTGGGAAATCAGGCAAGACAAGATGTAGTCAGGATCAGGAGGAGCATAGGATTCTGGTCAGTGTGCCTTTGGTTTACACTGCCCTTCAATCAATGTTGCCTGCAGAACAAAAACAGTTTCAATAGGCTCTCTGTGGTTTTCCGTGGTAGGACTAAGAACTTTTCTTTTTATCTTGGAGAGGATATTTTTGACATCTGTACACATAAAATTCCATGAGTTGTCTTCAGTCTGATTTTATAGGGACCTAAAATAACTAATTTTGCGAATACAGTTACCCCACCACCACCAATCATGCAACTTTTGTACTGATTTGCAGATCACAGTATCGCGATGCCCTGTTTTGCTCAATAGTTTCCTGGAGTAAGTTTGGAGTTAGAGAATCCATGTGATTCTTAGGCAAGGTAGTGAATTGTTATGGCTTGCCTCTTAAATCTCCCTCAAAGGCCAAGGCCTAAAAACGGCTTATTCCAAGGTGGGTGGCACAGTGGGGTCTTTGGGACATGGACCTAGTCAGAGGAAGCAGTCCGTCGATGACAGGTCTTTGGGGGGGGGTATACTGGAGTCCTGCCTCTTTTCCTATCGCTCTTTGCTCTTTGCTACCTTTAGGTGTGCTTTCTTTCACTGTGATGCATCGACTCACTGTAGGTTCACAGACAACAAGGGCATACGACCTCTGAAACTATGAGCCCAAATAAATCTTTTCTCCTAGCAATACTTGTTAAGTCTGGTGTTTTGTCACAGTGGCACTGAGTTCACTACCCTAGTAAGATATCATTCAGCAGACCCATGTAAATTCTTTCAGATTTAGAAAAAAAATAGTACTCTATTTTCATTAAAAGTTATATAATACCTCCCTTACCCTTTGCTACCTATGGCACTGGAGAGAGGTGTCCCTGGGGTCATGAGAGTAGGTAAGTTGGTCCTATCCCTCACTGGTTGCAGCACTGAGGAGACTGGGCCCTGCACCTCACCTATTCTGGCCCTAGTTCAGGGGGCATGAGTGAGCCAGCCTTGAGGGTGAATGAAGGGAGCTGACCTTGACTTTCACTGCAGCACTCAGGAGAGTGGGCCTGTATCTCACCTGGGCAGCACAGTAGAGCTGGGCCTGGTGGAGAGAGTGCAGGTGAGCTGTGTCTGTCACTTATCTACAGTGAGGTGGCTTGGGTGCAGGGGTGATGCTCTCTGTTCCTCACATCCTGCCACCTGTGACAGTTGGGAAAGCTGGCCTTGAGGGCAGGAGAGTGAAGTGTTCTATCCCTGGCCCTTCACTGGCTGTAGCACTCAGGAAAGCAGGCCCTGCACCTTGCCTGGATAACACAGTTGAGCTGGCTCTGATGGTGAAGGTATGGGTGAGCCGGCCCCAAGGCTATGAAAGAGGGAAGAGCTGGCCCAACCCCTCTCAGGCTTCAGCACTTGGGAGAGTGGCCCTGCCAGCACAGTGGAGCTAGCTCTAGAGGTATGAGTGTGGATGAGGTGGCCCAGAGGGCATGGGAGCAGGAGATCTCTTGCTGATGATGGCATTGGGTGGTCTAGCAGAAACTTTGCTGGAGAATTCACTCTGGTGGTGTGAAAAGGGCTGACCAGCTCAGTTACCATTCAGGCCCAGTCTAGGGCTCTCTTTTGGGATTTAGATCCCAAAATTTATATCATCTCAAATTGTTGTGCGAAAGGGCCAGTCCTACTAATCCAAAGTTGCAGGATTTCTGTGACACAGGGCAACAACAGGATAACTGAGAGGAGTCCCGAAGAGGATATAATATTGAGGGTGTCACAGAAGCCAAAGACCTTGAACCAGACCAATGACTCATTGCAATGAACATTTGCAAGTGAAGCTGTGTGGACAGAGGGATAGACTATGGGACACACTATGACATAATACAGCTTCCAAGATGAGATGTTTTTCTATGCTTTTTTCTTTTCTTTTTTTTTTATTAAGTTATTTATTTACTTTACATCTGGATTACAACTCCCCCCCCTCCTCCAACTCCCTCCCTTTCTCCTCCCTCCCATCCAGCCCTCTTCCCCTTCTCCTCAGAAAAAGTGAGGCCTCCCAAGGATATCAACAAGCCTTCTATTGAGGCTAGACAATAGAAGGCAGCCCAGTTAGGGGGAAAGAGATCCAAAGGCAGGTGGTATAGTCACAGAGCGCTCCTGCTCCCGCTTTAGGAGTCCTACATGAAGATCAAGCTACACAACTCATATATATATATATGTATATGTATATGCAGAGGGCCTAGGTCAGTCACGTGCATGCTCTTTGGTTGGAAGTTCAGTCTCTATGAGCCTCTATGGGCCCAGGTCAGTTGTAGGTTTTTTTTGTGGTGTTCGTGACCTCTCAGGCTCTTTCAATTCTTCTTGCCCCTCTTCTGCAGGATTCTCCAAGCTTCATATTCTCTCTCTCTCTCTCTCTCTCTCTCTCTCTCTCTCTCTCTCTCTCTTCCTGTTTTATTTGCTGGGGGAAATTTGCAAGAGTGAAAGATGAATATAAGAGGACAGGAAGATCTGGGATTCGCATGATGTGAAATTCACAAAGAATCAATAAGAAGTTAAAAATATAAAACATCTCTTTCTAGTCTAAAACATTCATATAGTAGATGCTAATTAAATTTCCTCATGAACAGCATAGCTAAATTAGCGCCTTCGAGGAGAGCAAAAACTGATTGAACTAACTAACATCTGATTACTAATGTAAATCCTTGAGTCTCCCAAATAGTTAACATAATGGAGTTTTACATTCGTTAGTTCTCCAAGTGCCCATGTCCAATGGCAGGTCCTAATCTAGACCCTCACAATACACCAGGGAGGAAAGCAGAAGCTCCTGACTTCACTTGGCTTGCATTCTAAGGAATGATCCCTGGCACCTAGCGGGGATTGGAGGGAGACTTGGATGCTTCATGGAATGGACTTGGATGGTTCGCGATCCGAGGAACCCTCTGGGCGACACTTCCAGCTGTGACAGCACCCACTCTCTTTAACTATCTTCAGTGTGGTGGTTCCTCAAGGGTCACTGTGGAGAGTAGTAGTCATGGCTTTTCAAATTACAAATAAGATTGGGCAGTGATAGTGAATTGACTAGACAAGAGGCAGGGATGCCATGTTCACGGTATGCACATGCGGAAGATAATCATTCTCTCTACTCCTATACAAACTCTAAGCCAGAATTTGAATCTTCCTATAGCCTAAAAATTAATTCTGTTGTTTTTCCCAAGAATGAAAGTTACTTTTGTGATTTGAATACTCATAAGCCTCCTAGAAATAGAAATTTCCGTGTTATTTGGGAGTTAATTTTACTCTTTTATTTTTTTTTTAAAGTGTTGCTCTTCAGGTGGAATATAACACTCCTACATGACATGATGGCTGTTATATTTGTGGTGATTCTGTGAATGGGCCAAGCATATGATTGATTCAATCTTCCTGTACTTATGCCCAAGCATTTTCTCTTAACATTATTCTGAAATTAATTTCTTTTTATTTCTTGTTCATTATGACCAGGTAGTTATGCTATTTTTTAAAACATGTAAGTAGCCTGGAATGGTTGTACATACCTCAGAACTCATAGCGCTGAGGCAGGAGAATCACATTTTAACACATGTCAGGGCTACAGTGACTCAGAAAACAAAACAAAAAAACAGCAGCAGCAAAATACATAGAGGTATTATGTCACCTATAATTTTATTTATGGTAAATTAAAAATTAGGTTTGAGTAAATGGCTCAAGATGTCTGGGGTCTGATTAGCATGAGACTGAACATTCTACTGGCTCCACAAATCAAAGAGCCAGGGAAGGGAGTCTGTCAGCTGTAAGATTGATAATAATATACCTAACAAGATAGAGAAATAAACTCTGTAAATGTTGGGGCACTACAAAAATTACTATAAATTGCTCTTGATTCAGAATTTGTCGATATATGTCAGGATGCTCTGAAACAGGTGAACATCAGTGATGTGCTGGTCAGCCAAGATTTAATGTCATCCTTAGCAAGTGACTTGAAGTCCCAAGTGACACAGATCTCTTTTGAAGGCTGATGACACATTTAATGCAGACATTTGTGTCATCACAAGTCTTCCTCTAGAATCCACTAATTCTCCATCAACTAAGGATCTCTTCATCCCAGACATATCATGACTGCTAACACCTGTCTCACATTAAGCATTTCTGTGCACAGTGGGGGACTTTGATGCAGAAGTCAAGGAGTATTTTGTTGGATTGCTCCCTTATGTTGGTGTAATAATCCCCATGGTCCATCATTCTTGCAAAAGAGTCCACTTGAATAAATCACTCAAATTTTTACCTCACTCTGTTTCTTGTTATAGTTACTTCCGGTCTTGAGAGCCCATATCTCTGCAATATCTTCTTCCAACATCCTGGGCACTGGACTAAGAGAAGTGTCACATAAGGATTGTCCACTGTTGTTATCACTCTTCTTATTAGTGTATTTCTCAAGGCTGGAGTGAAGAAAGTACCAGTTCCCTGTGACATATAAAGAGGACAGTAGGTATGTGAGTTACAGAGGAGTTACCAATTCTTGAATTGCTATACAACAAGCTCTTTGCAAGTATTCTTACATTTTACATTTCTCCCCTAGCATATGAACATCCTTTTGTGTTGTCCATGTTTATGCCTAGGTTTCAGGAAAGCCATCCAAATGCTAATTAAAATCATGTATAGCTGCTTGGATTAGATAAATCCTATTATCTTCTGGTGCTGAGTATACTTATTTAAGCATTTTCAGAGTTTATTTCCCTCCATGATTCCTGAATTTTCTGATATAAAACTGTACTGACTAAAAATGCTTTCTTTCTTTCGTTTTTTGTTTTTTTTTAACAAAGAAATATATATATATATATATATTTTAATATATATATATATATATATATTATGAGTATAGTGTTCTGTCTGCCTGCAAAGCAGAAGGAGGCATCAGATCTCATTACAGATGGCTGTGAGTTATCATGTGGGTGCTAGGAATTGAACTCAGTACCTCTGGAAGAGCAGCCAGTGCTCTTAACCACTGAGCCATGTCTCCAACTTTAGAAATGTTTTTGATATATAAGCTTTCTCCTCAAGTGTTGTCCTTGCAACTGTATCACCAAAACAGATTGTAGGATCCCACTTAAGTTGAGGGAGAAGGGGAGGATGAGGAGAAATGGATTTCCCCTAACAACTTTCTTCAAATGACTTCATTGATATAGGACCACCAACTACAGTGAGGACAATCTTCTGTGACTGTTAACATTCCAAGCTGTTAAGATGTTTCCAGGTGTTCCACTCTGATTTGTCAGCTTCACTTACTGCAATAATGGAATCCCATACATTGAGCTACTTGAACCACGGGGATCTGTTTCTCATAGCTTCATAGGCTGGGGGATCTATGGTAAAGTGATGCCTGACTCAGTTGCTCGGCAAGGACTTTCCTACTTGTTTGCATGTGGTTGTATCTTCTCTGTGCTCCTGTGGAGAAAGCAAGCATTTTGGTAGCTCTCTGCATTGGGGTACTAATTTCATCATGAGGACACCATCCTGGTGACTTTCTGAATCTAATCAAAGTCTCCATCTCTAAGCATCACCACACTGGGGAGTAGAATTTTATGATATGAATTTCAGAGAGAAACAATTAGCTAATAATACCAATTACTTTTAATAAACAGGAATTTTGAATTCAACTGTATAGTTCTGGTTAACAGAATACTCAGTAAAATTCCATCCAGTTGAAATAATGTTGTAATTCATTAACTTTTGGGGTAATCATTATTAGTTGTTACATTTTTAACAAAGTCTAAATCCCTGTGTTGTCCCTTCAGTTTTCAAGGTTCTAGGTACATACAGCTAATTGGTGAAGCCTAGGTCACAAGTCATTGCATCGTTGTCAACCCTCCCTCCTTCCCTTGTCTTTCAAATCCTCCACGATGGAGCTCAGAGACTCAACATGCTAGACAGATTGTTCTGCCACTGGCCTACATTCTGTGCCTTTAGACGGTGAGGGCCTCATTTCTTCAACTCCTGGGATTGTCCTTAAATCAGAAGAATGAAAGGTGTTGAGTAGGCAACATAGGGCCAACAGTTTACTATAAAAATGCCTAGCTATCTGTCATTTGTTTCTTACAAATTTTAAATGATACTCTGGAAAAGGAGTTTTTGTTTAATTTTTAGGATAGATTCTCAGACATAAAGCTTTGAGGTCAAAGGAGTTCAAAAACCATGAGGACATGTGACATGTGTGGTGAATTTGCTTCTGAAGTTTTGTGCTGCATTATTCTATTCTAGCAATGTCTGAGTGATCCCACTTCACCGTGTCCCCACCATCACCGGCCTGATTGAAGTCATTTGCTATGAGCAGTTCATTATATTTCTTTTCGTAAAAATATCACCCTTTCTTTTTACCTTTCAGAGAACTTAGCATTCCCCACTACTTTCTCAATGGCCTTTTTCCTCAAGCTCCCTAAGAACTCACGTAAACTGCAAGAAGGACACAGTGTCACTGAGGTGGGACCCAACCTGGACAGTCTACACAACAATTGGCCTTTGAGAAAACAAAGGAAAAAAGTGTCAAGACCATAAAAAAAACAAAGATTTGGAAATTTTCCTATACCAGTAGAGACTAAAGAGACAGGATGAGCGAGTGCAGAGTATACCAGAAAGGTGGGAGAAATGGTGGTATTTGCTAACATTCTAGTCAGTTTATTACATTAACTTCCTGGCTTTGATCATTTCCTTGTGATTACATCAGATATTAAAATCATAGGCATGTGGGTGAAGAGCACATCCTCTTATTGTGACTTTTGTATAAATACAAACTTATTCTAAATTTAGCTAAAAAGCAGTTTTGCTGGTGATGCAGCTCAGTGGTAGAACACTTTCCTCGTATGTGTGTGGCCTGGGGCTCCATCCCCAGCACCACCAAGAAGCAGCAGAAGCCAGACACAGTATGTGGTGCTTTCAGCTTTAGTGCATTTTTCTGATGAACAGTTAAAATCAAAACCAAACTGGAGCAAAACAGTAAGCATTAACGTGGAGGGGCAGGTCTCATTTCTCCTCTTTCCTCCTCTCTTTTTTGTCTGTGGCATCCTGTCAGTGAAAAATGATAGCTTTGTGGAATCTATGCAATTCTTAAACAATATCACACACATACACACACACACACACAATTGAGTGGGTCCTGGGATTGGGGGACCTTTCATTTGTTGTCTACCTATATACTGTGATGAACTCTGAGGTCATTTGTTTCACTGTACCTAATACTATTCCCAATTATTTCAGGTACTGAAAAACCCCGATTCTTTCTTACAAGTAACTACGAGTCCAAGTATCTTAATTAGGGTTTTATTGCTGTGAAGAGACACCATGACCAGGACAACTCTTATAAAGGAAAACATTTAATTAGGGCTGGCTTAGGGTTTCAGAGGATTAGTCCATTATCAGCATGGCAGGGAGCATGGCAACATGAAGACAAACATGGTGCTGGAGAAATATCTGAGAGATCTACATCTTGATCCACATGCAACACAAGGAGACTGTGTTCCACACTGGGCATGGCTTGAGCATAGGAGACCTCAAAGCCTGCCTCCAACAAGACCACACCTCCTCCAACAAGGCCACATCTGCTAATAGTGCCACTCCCTGTGGTCAAAGCAATCAAACACATGAATCTATGGGGGCCATTCCTATTCAAGCCTCCACATTAAGAGAAAAAATAAAAGCTGACCTTAAAAAAGGTAAACAAACAATCAAAAAAGCACAGATAATGAGTGAAACCCACAAAGTAAAGATGGAATAAAGGCTGAGAGGCTAAATCCTTAGTGTTGCAAATACACCAATAATTTGAGGAACGAGGTTAGTTGGGAACACTCAGAAGATGTCATATTTCCTGTATTTCACAGAGTGTGAATTTTCATAGGCCACACCAACATATGAATTTCAGATCATATTAATAATTAATATTGTTAAGTCAATACAGACCTAACTTCAGCTACTTTTTTCAGAGCTTGTAGCTGCTTACTACATGTCTATACATCATAGGCGGCAGGCCTGAGCCTTAGACTCGGTCATTCTTGGCTTTTGACTCATTGCTTTCTGTTCTTCATAAAGACAATTAGGTGGGAGCTCCCTGCTTCCACTGCTGCATGCCCGTGTGCTTGGTGTTTCCTTTTGCTTTTGTCTTTTTTTTTTTTTGGTCTTCAGTACAGGGAATCAAATCTAGAGTATCACACATGCAAGATCCTGGCTGGTACCTCCAGTGATGCTTCCAGTCCATTCTTTTATTTAACAGAAGTAATCGATCACTTACCATGCAGACTAAGGTTATGAGCTTGGAACATATTACTATATAGAACAAAGAGTTCTACTCTTGTGAAGCTTTATTCCAGTTGAAGAAGAAAGATAATAAACAGCAGGTCACTCTGTGATATCTAAATCCTTTAATATACTAGAAAGTGATAAATCCCAGGAGAAATATAAAAATCAATGAGTTTTAAAACAGGAAAAATAAAGAGTTCCAATTGGTTCATGAGGCCTGCAGGATTAAAACTGTATCATTAATTTTTCATCTGTCAGCATATGTAGTTTGTACACATGTATGTATGAGTTGTTTGTACATTGGGCGTATACATGTACAAAAGTACATATACACATGTCTGTGCTTGAGGAAGCCCAAGGCAGATGTGGGGAAATCCATCCTCCTGTGTTGTTCTTCCACCTTATTCATTGAGGCAGGTTCTTAGGGTCAAACTCAGAGCTAACTGATGTGACTCGCCTTGCCAGCCAGCTTGCTCTGAGCATCTTCTGTGGCTGCAATTACAGACAGGCTGTTGCTCCCATCTGCCTATGATATTCGTTCCAGACACCCAAACTCTGGGCCTCATGCTTGAGCAACGCTCACTTTCATCATTAGGCCGTTTCCCTAGCTCAGGGCCTGTAAGGTTAATAGGATAGTATGCGCAGGTTTTATGATAACATGATATTTGATGAAGAGTTTGAGGGAAAGGCAAAAGTTGCTCATGCAGCTAGCCAGAAGAAGAAGATGCTATCGGAGGAGACGTCTATGCATAAGATCACAGGCTACAGCAGGCAAGCAATATTTTTAAAATGCCAAGGGCAGTTTCTTCTCTTTACGCTTCATTTATCTTTCCTCTGGGTTACAGTAGCATGGCTTTTTACACTGGGTTAGGCATGGTCATCACCACCTTGGGGCAGAGTATTCATTATGATTCTCATGAGAACTCCCTTCTGGAAGAGTGTGGGAGTCAGGACACTCAGGAGAGTCTCCCGAGACCTCCACTGGCTCCTCACTAGGCCCTCCCTTCTCTGTGGTTCTGTTAGGCAAACAATTCACTACTGTTGGGATTTTGTGGCGTATCTGCCTAAGAGTCTCCAAAACTCCTGCAAGCAGCACCAATAAACTCATTGGTCCATCAATTAGAACTTATATGGAATACTTTCTTTGGTCTGGTGCCATTTCTGTCTGGGATGAATATATATTTCTTTATACTTCCCCAGGGAGAGTAATGAGAGGGCTACTCACCTCAAGGCAGATGTGAACTTCACACACCATGAATTTCATGTCTGGTTATCCATAACACCTGCTATGCCCCAGATGAATGCCCAATTCCTTCACATTTCTCTTCCCATTCTCCCTTTCCTCCAAACACACACTTCATATCACCCGTTTCTCCCTTAGAAATAAACATGGCTGTATGTGTCCTCTGAAGCAGGGGAGCAAACATTTTGTTCTTTATTCTGTCACATGAGATAGAGGAGTGCCCCCGTTATATCAAGGAACGGAATAAAACAGGAAATTTGAATTCGGGTCAAAAGGAGAAAACTTCCACTTTTATGTGCTACGGGTTTAACAAAAACAACATCCAGTA
>JADRCD010225585.1:0-17974 GCA_019843815.1 Montemys delectorum | reverse complement strand
CACACGCACACGCACACGCACACGCACAGGCACAGGCACAGGCACACACACACGCACACACACACACATTTATATGTACACATATATGTTATATATGTATATATGTATATTGCTAATAACAATTGCTAATTGTTATTGTCTGCACATATATGTGTGTGTGTACATGTACACATATACACATAAATGTATACATATATGTATATATACACGTACATACACTATATATGTATATACATATATGTAGGCAGTAAGAATTAGGAAAGAAACAAGGCCATGAATTTGACAGAGAGTAGGGAGAGGTAAATGGGAGAGTTAAGAAGGAGGAAATGGATGGAAGAAATGTCATAATTACATAATCTCAGAAATTAAAAACAGAAAATACCTTTTCTAAAAAAAATTTTTAAAAAATCAAACAATGGCAGATACCAAAACCTTCCTAGATCTGTCTTGAATGCAGTTCCATCTTTTATTCATCTCTGGCTTTTGTTCATGTAATCTAGGCTCTAGAGTCTTCAGTGACTGACCGTCACCATTCATGAAAGGTAACAAACAGATGGCTAACTTCCTGGCCTAAAGAACTCCCACAATATAGCAAGGTTTTCCCATTGCCACCTCCCCATGCCCGCCTGCTCTTTTAGCACAGAAATGAATTTGCTCGCAGACGATTGCTGTGCTCATTTATTCGTGACAAAGACCAGCAGTGCCTCTGTTAAGAATCCAGATTTAAACAGAAGTTGGAAGGCAGACCAGAGTCATGGTCTTAACTTTGTCACCCTTGGTACAACATATAGTGCATCAATAAACATTTCTTGGGGTAAGAGACAAGCACTGTCTACAAAGGTGATACAACAGGATTTCTGATCTTATTCAATATGATGCTTGTATGCTATATTTATTAATCTTAGCGTCGATTAGTATCTCACTACCTCTTCTCATCAGTGACAATGCTGATAACAGGGTTGGGAGGGAGCAGCCTCAGGAAAGAGTGCCCGCCCATCTAGATTCCCACCGATGCACCTCTTTGGTTCCTCAGCAGTATCATCTGGTATAAAAGAGAAATCCAGGACTCGTGATTAAAGGGGCTTTAGTGATTTTTAAGACGCTCTCCAGGAGACATGAACATCCTTGAAAGAGCTGAAGATCAGATATTTCCTGCACATGACACATTTACGGAGCAAATCCCAGAACCCTGAGGTTAAAAGGGACTGTAAAGGCCCCCTTTCCAAATCACTGCGGATAAGAGGAAGTCAGTTTTGCGAACGATATTTAATTAACTAGGTTTTTCTAAGGGATGAAAAGCCCTTGTCACAGTTATATATCTGCCGCACAGCATCCCTCACTTCCAAAATTGTTCCCCGGTGGGGATCTCTGTACAATGTTGTAACTAATGGAATCGAAGAAAGCGCATCTCAGACCAGAGAAGCAGCAAGTGGGCTGAAACTAATTTCATCAGACATTGAATTTTTCTTTTTCTTTTATTTTCTGTATGTGTTTGTGTTTGACATGAAATTATTTTCAGCAGTAATATAATAAGGAAAATTCATTCGCTCAGCAATCAATAATTGTTTTAAGGTTTCTGAATTCTGAACGCAAAGCTGTAAATAAGTAAATACTGTAAGGCTTACGCTTAAGCTGCCCCGCAACCCTTTTTACCTTTGCAAACCTGGAAATGCTAAGCACTAGGGTTCAGTAATAACTACTGTGAGGATGATGCAATACATTAAGTTCTTTGTACATGGGCCAGAATCAGTGGCACAGAGCTGGATGGTGGAAGCAGAAACTCATGACTGACTTTCAGTAAATACTAGTTATCATTCGAATTGCTAATTACTAGAATTTGAGACAACTGAGAATTATTCAGATGAAGAGCCTAGACTTTTAAATGTAGATTTTTAATTATATATACATGTATTTGTATGAAAAAGAAAGACTGTGTTGGAGGATGAAGAAATCTAAAGGGAGGGGTGCTGTCAAACAGAGAGGTAATTAGGAAAGGAAAGATAAATGTGGTATTCGCTCATGTGTAAAATCTAGTTTATGTGAATGTGAGAGAGGTGCGGGAGAGAAAGGTGAGGGAGAGAGACAGAGACAGAGAGACAGATGGAGACAGAGAGAAGATAAAGAGAGACAAAGAGGGACAGAGAGACAGAAAGAGGAATCGAGGAGACGAAAGTGACCAGTTGAAATCAGGAAAGGTTGTACCAGGAATGACTATATGTGGACAGTGCATGTATACATATGTGTGTGTGAAAATATCATAAAAATAGTTATTATGTATTCTAACTAAACATTTTGGACAGTGGCTGGAGGGGTTGAAGAAACAGTTCAGCAATGAAGAGTGCTTGTGACTCTTGCAAATGTCCTGAGTTTGGTTGCAATGTTCACATAGCAGCTCACAGCTGTCATTTATTCCGGTTCTATAGGGGCCCCACACCCCTTATAGCTTCCAAGAGCACTGCACACCGGGGGTGCACAGATACATATGCAGGCAAAGCACGAACATAAAAGTGAAAAAAGTACATATTTACACAGTAAATAAGTAGCAGTTAAGAAAATAAAATCATTTTAAATTTAAAAATTCCCAATTTGGAAAAAAAGATCCGGGGTGTTTTGTTTTGAGACAAGATTTCTCTGTCTGCCCCAGACCTTGTTCATGTAGACCAGGCTGTCCAGAACTCAGCAATCTACTTGCCACTTCCTCCTGAGTGCTGGGATTATACGGGTGAGCTTTTTTATTTGTTTTTTTTTTTCTAATAAGAATTTTAGAATGAATAGAAGAATAGAAATGAGGCATGGCACAAATATTCTTATACGTCCTCCATATCTTCAGTGACAAAGGAAATGTTCTCTACACAAAGAGCTTTATACTAAAAAAATGAGTATAGAAGTAAAAACTTGTGTTAATTACAGAGTGCTTAAAATTAAGAGACAACTAAGAAATGAAATTTGAATACATGTCAGAAAACTGACCAAAGTTTTGAGAATATTACTAAATACATACATTCATTTCTATATCATTTCATGAATACGTATTACACAGAAAAATAACTTTTATATTTATTTTTCTAATTGTAACTTCATTTCCATTTTAAAAGATATAGAAACAGCTGAGTCATCTTGATACAAGCTCATTTATGGAGTCTAACAGTTTCTTTTTTAAAAAAAAAAAAACCTTTATTTATTTATTTCATGTATACGATGAGTACACTGTAGCTGTCTTCAGACACACCAGAAGAGGGCATCAGATCTCATTACAGACAGTTGTGAGCCACCATGTGGCTGCTGGGAATTGAACTCAGGACCTTTGGAAGAGCAGTCAGTGCTCTTAACCGCTGAGCCATCTCTCCAGCCCCATCTAGCAGATTCTTACTGCTCCCAGAGTTTGAGTGTTTAAAATAGCTTCCAGTTTGGGTAAAGGAAAAGGGTAGTTTGAAAGTCTCTTTGTGAACCATCGTGCAGGGAATACATGTTTCTTAAAATGTTTCCGAATTAGGGAATGCATGTTGACCTAGGTTGTGAATTGATGTGGATGAAGATGCCCATCAAGGCCGTGCTAGAAGATGAACCAGACTCACAGAGCAAAGGCACATCAGCAGCTTTGTTCTGCAAAGGAAGCCACAATAGCAATGTTTTATAAGCATACCTGGGAACGTGTTCATTTTTACAGACCCTTCCCCATAACAAGTGTCAGCTCTTAACAGCTTTGAGTTAAAGGTGCTTCATCAGTTTAGAGATTTTTTTTCTCCTGTCTGTCTGTTTAGACATTTACTTAGAAGATACTAATGCCTAAGAGAAAGGGAAAGCTTTGATAGTAGCTTGCAGCAAAGTAGGTCAGCTCAAAGAGGGCCGAGAGCCACCAGAACGGAAGAACGGGAATACACAAGTCTTTGGAAGCAGGTACAATACTACGGGCTGACCTCCCCTCCAGGTGTTCTCTATGACTATACCACCACAAGGAAGGGAAAAAACCCGTGAACACATGCTCCTGAAAGGATTGTCAAGAGAGCACACTTCTCCTCAGAGCAAAAGTCAGACAATGTCTGTTCACAGTGATTTAAATTCAGGGGCACAGTAAGGAAATACAGGATAGGCTTTAAAAGATAAGCATTGGCTTGGGTGATAAATGTGAATAATTCGTTCCTGGTTAAGCAGCAGCTGAAGGAAGCTGTAGATTACAGGTTTTCAATAAACACCAGCAACTTTATTTTTTATCTCATCTTTATTTTTGTCCCCTCTCAGCACAGCCTTGTCTTCTTTGTTGTACAAACTTTAGATTCTCTTACTTGGTGTCATTATCTATTCATCAGCATGGACATAAAAGCCTTTCTCGGCTCTATGCCTGTTGCAGAGCACAGATACTCATGAAAGAATGAGGAGACATTCACATCATCATGCGGACCCACGGGAAGACTGCTCCGTACCATCAGCTCACACTGTCCTGTATATAAAGACAGAAGGCTTAATGAGCGCTGACCCCTGACACCTTCTTAGCACACCTGATGTAGGCACTCGAGTTATGTCAGTCTGTTCCACATAAAATAAATTCATTAAATGTGCCAAAGGACTTAAATTCATGATAATAAAGGGACAGATATGATTTTTGTTCATAGAACCCTGCCCATTGATTTTACGGAAAGCAACACTGAAGTAATAGTGAAAGCTAAAGGAGGGAAGGATTGAGCTAAAGAACATACGAAGAGGGCTGAATAGATGACTCGGAAGTTGGGAACATGGGCTGCTCTTCCAGAGGACTGGGGCTCAGTTCCTGAAAGTATATGGCAGCTCACAACCATCAATAACTCTAACTCCTGAGGATCTGGTGTGCTGCATGCATCTCGTGTACAGACATGCATACATGAAGAACGTTCTTACACATTAAATAAAAGCAAATCTTTCATTTTAAAATAACATGGGAAGGGAGGAAAGCACAACAGCAAATAGCTGCTTGGGTGTGTAAACAACATAATTGTAAGATAGAAATCTAATCCCCGTAGTTAACACAGGAAACATGGAGAATTTTAATGGGCTCCAGCTTTCCTACCTTTTGATATTTATTTTCTGAGGCACTTACACATATTGTTTGTTTTCTTGATCACTGGGAGATTTAAACACCATGGTAGACATGGGAAGTGAGAGAATGAGGACCTGAAGGCCCAGAGGAAAATTAGGGACAACCTAACAAACAAGAAAAGATGGCTAGCATTTTGAGTGTGTATATTTACTATTGTTTTTTGGGGGGGATTTACTAACTTTTAAATTATGCAAATTAGTGTCTGCCTGCATGCATGCATGTGCACTGTTTGCATAACTGTTCTTATTGAAGCTAAAAGAGAACATTTGAATTTCCTAGAGCTGGAGGAGGTTTAGATGGTTGTGAGCCAGCATACAGGTGCTGGGAACCAGACCTCAGGCTCTCTGCAAGAGCAGCAAGTGCACTTAACCACTGAGCCATTTCTCCAGGCCACTGGTTTATGATTTTTGACTCAGGTGCATTTGTGAGGAGTTAACATGGTGAGAAACAGAAATGACAGATACTTGTTTTTCACTCAGAGTTTTATATAGTCTCACTATAAAAATGTAATATATGCATCTGTGTTCATATATATTATATAAATATCATATATATATATATATATATATATATACACACACACACACACACACACACACACACACACACACACACACCAGCGTCTTATGGCCATCCTTGATACAATCCTAAAAACAGGTAGTTTCATCTGAAGAGGTTTGGCTCATATCCATGTTCTTCCCATGGCTTATAAAACATATGAAAGGGAACCCACAACCTGTGCCAGCTGTCCCTTTGACTGCAAAAGAGTGAACTTTCCTTTATCATTACTCTTCATTTGTACTTTACAACTTTACTTCTGTGCTTTCAGTTCATTTTTTTACTTTTGCTAAGGCTTTGAAATTCTGCACAGCCCTGGGCTAAGGGATAAACCTAATGCTGGGAGGATAAACTGGCCTTCCTAAAAAGAACACGTCAGTCATTTTGAAGAATATTCAGCTCTTTGTCCCTTTAACTGGAAAGGAGTAGCATAAGGCCCCAGGTCTACAAAAAGTAGTGAGCCAAAATCCCTCAAAATCTGAGAGTAAATCCCCCACATAGCAAGTATCAGGCCAGGAAGAGCTATACAGCAAGGCCCTATCTCAGACAGAGCAACACAAAACAAAAGTGTCCCCATTCCCCATTTTTGAATTCTATGAGGTGACTTTGGACAGCATGGTGCATTGTATTTGCATTACAATACTTGTTTTCTTGATGAGTCACTTCTATCCAGTCTTAGAAGACAGAGGTAGGCCTCCTTGCTGCAGAGAACATTAAAACTGGTGGAGGGATACAGCCTTAGAAGCCAGGGTTATTTGGCAAAGTACAAATACAGTTGTTTCCTGTTTCTACACAGCCTCCATAGTGATTGGGAAATGGTGGTGTGAGATGGAGCCCTGCCTAGAAGGAGAAGAATGTAAGACACTCCCTGACAACTCTGGATGGATGTGTGCCACAGGCAACAAGATTAAGACCACACGAGTAAGTCTGCTTCACATACTACACTCATGTTTCAAACTGTACCATTGGCTTTGACCTTGCATTGGCAGTAGTCAGAAGGACTTTGAGTGGGACAGGAGGAAAGAATTCCTTTAACAGGACATATTCTGGACTAGGTGGGTCAGTGTCCATCTATGAATTAGAAGTTAAAGTTTAAATGTGACCTTTCTGCATGATGTGGCTCTTTACTTATGTTACAGAGTCACATGTAAAGCAGGGGAGGCGGGATCATTAGGGCAGTTAGTTGGAGACTGTATCTTGCAACCATGGTGCTCAGAATGATAATCACGTGCCTTGCTTGATTTGCCTCAGCAGTGTGCTGAAAAAGACTGTGTTTAAGTTCAATCTTGTTTAAAGGAGTTTTAGTGACCTTTTAGAGAAGTACAAAGAGATTTGTAAAGTCAGTAATTATTCTTTCATTTCTCTGGTTAAACCAGGAGCTCCCTAAAATTGTAAAATGTATAGGGTGAGTATGCCTCTCCTGTATTAGTGTTATGGTGCCATGCCAGGGTAGAGGGATGTGGCTAGGCCAACCATTAAGCACATAAGGATTGGACTTGTGTGGCACCCAAAGGGGAGAAGGTGAGTGGAGCTCTAGATGCTAAAGAGAAATTATTTCTCCACTAGTACAAATGCATGCAAACATTTTAAGAAGTAGTACCACTCTATGCTGTGTGCCACCCAACTCTCAGTGTATCAGCCTTGAGGAGTGATTGTGTATACCTGTGTGTGTATGTGTGCTTATTTCTTGGCCATTTAAAAAGTGGTCTTTACCAGTTGTAAAGTCCACAGGATAAACATTTACTCTAATAGAAGGTGACTCAAATAGTGAAGAGCACTCTGAATTCTAACCACTATACCATGAACCTTGATGTGATCTTTCTCTCAAATATCATTCTTTCAACAAATAAAAGTGGTCCTTGCAACTATGTGATACAGAAATCAGAAATAAAGTTATATAATACTGTATGAACACACTGAAGTGTTTTTGTATATGAAATAAAGGTCCATCAAATACAGTTACCTATGTGGACTATAGTGGTCAATAAATGGCCATAATTCCTTGACATGTGGCCAAGAGGGATTTCTGAACCATCATAGCTTGTTAATAAGCATCCATGTGTCCCTAAATAATTCAGCATAGTTTTTGCTTCTCATTATGGTTAAACACTTACATAAGGAAGCATCCAGAAGTGAGGCTGTCTTGGGTTACTTAAGCTCAAAAAATTTGTTTTAATTAGCTAATGGAGGAGGTCAGATTTGCCTATGGTTATGTTTTGTCTAAGAAATACCTGGACAAGCTAGAGTACTTGAAAATATTCTGATTTAGAATTACAGTTCAATTACTCTTGGTTAGGTGCCTTTCACCAAGTCTCAGTCCCTAGACAACTAATGGTTGATATCCTATATGGAAGGTACCCTCTAGCTGTCATGGTTACTTAGAATCTAAATTCATTAAGGAAAATTAATTTAAATCAAATTATTTCAGTATTTAAATACAGAAAATTCCAAAAATACCAATTCAGAGACTCTTTGGAAGATAGACTTTATGCTCAAAACTAAAAGATGAAAACACCTCCAAAATAGTTCATGCTACGTTTTGGAGAACTGTGCAACTTTTATTTAAATTTGGCCTCTATTTTATTTTGGAGTCTATTTTAGCCACCAAACATGTTGTAATGAACCTGTTAAACACCTTTCTCAACACAGGAGGCTTGTGCAGAACACAATCACTGTAACTGAGGGTATAGCATGCTGTCTGCCCCACCCAGGGAGTACTGAGGTCAACCCAGGCAGCTGAAGATACAAGAGAGTCAAGCCATAGCACATACTGCTTTGAAAGCTATGGGTGTATGAGTTCTGCCATGTGTACAACTGAGTATTCTCAAGTCTATAGGGTGGAGATGGGGGATACTGGGAAAAAATATGCTTTATATACACTGAGAGTATTCAAAGATTACTTTCACCTTTTCTCTTTGAGATTCCCAAGAACTCCTAGATGTCAAAATCACTTTTAAACAGAAAACACAGCAGTTGAACCCAGACAAGCATCCAGAAGTCCACATTCTGAGCAGATGGTAGACTAACACCAGTTCTTAGATTATATGCTCCTAAAAGAAAGTCTATGATAATTTTTGTACACCCCTGTGTGTTTTCCCCATCAGAATACATATATGCCTACCTGCTTCAAATATTGACTCTAGCAATTTAAGTTTTAAAATAGTTTAATTCACCGAGAGACTTCAATCATTATGAGTTGAATTTTTATTGTTATCTAAGCCACTTTTTTTCTTCTTATATATAAGGCTGGTTTTAAAAGAGCACTGTCCATAATTTACAAAAAGGAAAAGTTGAAAAAAATACTCTAAACTGTTAACTTTTAAATGGCAAGTGAGCATTACTTTTGGGCTGTTAGTTTAAATTCTAACTCTTAGACCAGGGAGATGGTGCAGTTGCTAAAGCAAGCATAAAGAACTGAATTAAGAGTCCCATGCCCCACTTAAAAAGCCTCAATGGCATTTGCCAGTTTCCTAGTGCTGGGGAAGCAGAGATAAGATGATCCCTGGAGCTAGCTGGCCAATTATTCTTGCCAAATCTGTGAGCTCCAGGTTCAATGAATGACTCTGTTTCAAAAAAAAAATATGGAGCAGAGGACTAGAAGAAGGCATCGACCTCTGGCCTCTATGTACACTGTGTGTACACCCCCCCCCAAGAAAACAGGTATGCACATATAACCACATATAAATAAACAAAATTTCAGGGTAAAAGTCTTTGCCAGAAAGTTTCCAGGGACTCGGTTCTTTTCCCACTCAAAACATTCCAGAAAAAAAAAATTATCAGAAAGTCTCTGAAATATAGATAAGCAAGAGATATTTTTGCTCTGTGATCTACTTTAAAGATTTCCAGTGTTAATTTTTTAAAAAGGGCTGGAGAGTAGAAATCTCATGTATCATCTAAACCACAAGCCCTCAGAATAGACAAGCTTGAATAGCTAGCCACAATGAGGAAGATGCTTGGTAATGGTGGCTCTCAGAGACAATATAGCATAAAGAGGTAGAAAAGACAGGTGCAATTAGAGAAACCATTTTCTACCGAGGAATTTGGAGTGACGAATAATAAGAAGATCCCTGAAAGTCATGATGTAGAAGAAAAGTATTCATGTCTGAGAAGTTGTCAGCCATTCAGTGTGAAGGCGGATAATGTCACCATCACTTTCCCATGTGGAGAAGCATGGAATAACTTCAAAGAGTTTTATGGCCAGACATTAACCCTATCCCACGTTGATCATTGTTTGAGTTACTTGATTAAAATGTTTTATTGTTGTATAGTGGCAAAACTAGACTAAATATTGCCTTAAAATGGTTTTTTGTGTTTCTAGATATTGCTTAACATTGATTTCATTTTAAATAGTATATCAATAAAGCTTCGGGATGTTGGTGGGGCTGTGCCCATTTTCAGGAACATAGAAACCTTGCATAGGTAGCACAATGGCTTGACTTAGAAGAGAATTACCCACAGAGGAAACAAGTTATTTGAATATGACATGCTAACTATACATGGAAATGGAATGGCAGGTGTTTTGAAAACTGAAATATAAAGGAATGGAACTCAGAGAAAATTATAGTCAGTTGGGACAAAAAGCAAATACCCCAAAGGATGAAGATCGCAAAATGCAGTCTGATTGGCTGGTTGGGAAGAATTGATCAACTGTAGATTTGCTTCATCACAGGGGGGAAAACAATAATTAGTGCATCTTGTAAACTTGAGTTATCAGACCTTAAACTGCACAACCAAGCATGCTAGCCATCTTGTGAAGTTTCTGCTTATGTGACTGGCCAACACAACCCTTTGGTCCTCTGTCTATGTCTCTGTCTATCCCTCTGCTGGTGACTCTGGATTTGGTAATATATGTCTACTCTACTTGTCCCAACACTTTTTATAGATTTGAAAATGAGCAGAATCCCGGTCTTGACACCTTCTGGCTTCTTGTTCTTCTTGACTACATTCCACCAGCTATAAAATTATTTGAGAGCTTACAGCTTTACAGTTCTGATTGCCATTGAATTTCCAGTTGAAATACTGAAAGAGAGGGAGAGAACCATACCAACCTCCAAAGAAGTGATATCAAACTGCTGTCTAAAACAAAGTGACAATTGAATGATAAGGAAGAGACATTAAATATGGAGATAATTGAAAGATTTAGAGAATTGCAGGCAAGGAAAATGAACCATATTACACAGTCACATTTGTCCCTGGAAGCAATACGTTCATTCATTGCCTTAGTCAGTAAGAACAGGAAAGCCTATGCTATCTCATTTTAAGGTGTTAATGTCTCCAGGATTTGATGGCAACAGGACAGAGCATCTGACCTTCCATGTTGGCGTAGGGAGTCAACATAGAAATGGAAAAAAGGCAGTTTCAATTCAGTTTGGTAAATGCTACTTTACCCCCCCTTTTTGTGGTGGAAAAGAAGACACTATCATAATCAAGGTTATGTCAGCCAATGGAATAAAGGAAAATTAGATAGAAAGATCTATCATTTGTAAGGGGAAAACCTAAAATAAATTTATAATAAGCTCCCATACATTCTTCATCTTGATCAAGAAATGTTAGAGTGGAAATTTTTATTAGTGTTCTACCTAATGCTAAAAGATTTTAATTGATTTGTTCTCCTGGTCCCAGAAGGATCATTTTCCAAAGCTATAAAAAAATAAGAGTCTGGGAGTGTGTCTCTATGATATCCTGAAATTCATAAGACCTTGACTTTGGTCCCAACATCACAAAAAGAAAATTGAGATGATAAAAAAAAAAACAATAGCTTATTTCCTAATGCTGGCTTCTCTCTGCTAGAACCATTGTTCATGGTTTTAGCCAGTGGTTCCTTGAGCATGCATGTGTCCTTAATATTTGAGTCTTTGGGTACATACTGAGATGAATAAAGTAGCAAGAATAGATTCCGGCATGTTCTTGATTCTACTTAACACTCATCATTGGACAGAATAGTTCTTCATCTTATAAAAGTCTTCATCTGTTCCTCCCACAGACATGGACTAATCTAGACAAGAACTTTCCAATGGCCACTCCTCAATGTTTTACAACAGGACAACTTCATAAGGCCATGGGATAATCAGTTCAAATTCTCATCATAGAAGCAGAAAATTGCATGATGGCCCAGTGCAACAAGAAAATGCAAGATCCTCGTTAAAAATGTATTAGTAAATTCAAGGCAATAGCAGTAAGGAAATAAACCAACTGTGAGGCCCTTATTGGCACAGGAGCCATGGAACGGAATAGAGATTGTATGCCCACGAACCCAGTTCTTGATACACATTTCTCTAAGAATCTTTCTGCTCAGTTTTGACACAGAGGAACTTAATGAATTTATTGCAATATGAAAGCTCTGTCTATGGGCTTTGAGCATCAGGTGAAAAGACATCTGAATAAAGCAACACAATAAATTAAAGGCATCCTCATTTTCTGCATGAACACCCTTATTTATGCCTTCATTTCCTACTTTTCTTACTGAGATTTCTTTCTTTCTTTGGTTTCAGATTCACCCAAGAACCTAACAGAAGCATTTGTTATATAAATAGGAAAAAGAACAACCTGTGGAAAATACATTGTGAGGATTTAAAACATCTTACATACTTGCAAGCCAAATGGATCTCTTATCTGCAATTTGGTTACCAGATAATCACAGTGCACTTACTCTGTGAAACAAAGTATCCCCAAAGAAGACTCAGGATTTTCTGGCAACATCCTGGAAAGTGGCTTTTAAAACAAAATGAGTTTTCTCTGTGAAATTTGGGGGATCATGAAGAACGATCAACCATCTTCTAATTTGGAACTACCATTACTTTGTACCATTTGAAATATATATGTATATATATAATATTTTGAAATATTATATATTCTCTTCAAGAAATGAACAGTACCACAATGTGAGGTGGCTGGTGTATCCCTTTCAGTTTTGGATGTTTGGTTGGTTTTGTTTCGTTTGCCATTCCTTTTTCTCTCGGTAAGGAAGATTCATGCCTGTGTGAGAATCCAACATGGCACTCTCCCCGGAAGGCCAGCTGCAAGCCGACTCCTGGAATCTGAGGCATCCTAACAGTACTGAGTCAAGAGCTTCCCCTTGTTTCTACCCGGTGACCCAAGGAAGCTCCTCGTCTTGATTTATTGCTTTCTATCCTGTGCGATATTAGCATGCAAGCTTGGCTTACATAACCATACTTTATATTCGATTGATATATAATAACCGTTCTAACCTCTTCCAGGAAAATATTTTCAGAACTACTAGCTTTTCCACAGATAAGCAAACGAGGATTCTTGAGGGAGCTGCTCCACCATGCTATTAAGACTCTGGCAGGATGGTAGGATGTAGATCCCCATATTAGTAAGTCCTGTAAATACAGTGTCTTAGGGCTTTGTATAGCTGTCCTAGACTGCAGAAGTGTCCTCTGATTAAATCCAAAGTCTGCCATTGTTAACTCCATAGTGCTGTAGCAACACGTTTTATCATGGCACCTCTTTCTATGTTTGATTTGCTTTTTCCT
This sequence comes from Montemys delectorum, assembly GCA_019843815.1. Lineage (NCBI taxonomy): Eukaryota > Metazoa > Chordata > Mammalia > Rodentia > Muridae > Montemys > Montemys delectorum. The sequence continues at coordinate 4,849 of JADRCD010225585.1, read as the reverse complement.
AGAGTATTCACCTCTCCTCTGATGAGATAGGAAAGCTATGGAAGCAATTAGGTTTCCCAGTGATCTATGTGACCAAGTGTTGGACAGCCCTATTAAAGTGGTAAACAACTTCTTTCTTAACCCAGTTGTCCTCTTTGTCTGCCATTTAGTTTTATAGACTCTCCTTTAACTAAAGCAAGAGATCACAAGACTCTACGGAGGCCATTATGTCCAACAATAATATTTTGAAACTTAGAAACTCATTAATGTGTAGTGAAATATCCAATTACAATCTCTGGGATTCCATGTGGGTCACTCTGATAATATATACAGGGTGCACGCGCACGCACGCGCACACACACACACATACACACACACACAAAGGGGGAAAAAAACAACAAAAAACTAAAATCCATTATCCCTTTTTTTTTGTTGTTTGAGTTATAAGCTGAGGTAAGAGATAAACACCTACCTAAGGTCTAGTTTTCCTGGGGAAATTTTTAATAGGATTTTACACTCTCATGTCATCTCACAACTGCAAGGTTTTTTTTTTCCTCCCCAAATTATTCTCTGGCATCCGTGTTGTTAGAGCCTCTTAGTAAATAACAGCACTGTAGTCCCTGAGTTTGTCCTTTTTAGGATCAAGCCTCAAGTAAAACTCAAGATCCCCTCTTACTGTACCCAGAAAGCCTGAAGTTTAATTGAATGTGTGAAGTTCTAACCAAAAAAAAAAAAAATTGATTCTGTTTTGTGAAGGTCTGTAAAAAGTGTCTAGAGATAGAAACAGAATCCCTACCATAAAATTGAGACTTCCAAATGCTTTGGTGGATATTTGCTAAAAGATAACAAAATCTGCACCAGTATCCATGTATGGTGGCAAATGATAGCTAGGCATCACTTGAGATCCCAACACTTGAAACATGGAGGTAGGAAGATTGCAGGTTCAAAGTCAGCCTGGGATACAAAGCCAGACCCCTGCCCCAAAACAAAGAAAATCATTTGTGACAGCACTCATTTCTTAGTTTTACAGCACCAATTCAAGTGCCAAGCAATATGCTTATAAAAACAAGCTTTCATATATCAGCTTTAGATTAAAATTAGAACCATGAACCCTAAGAATCATACATTTGAGGAAAAAAATAAAATAGAAATATTTGCCACAGAATTTAGTAGAGCCTTTAGTATACCCAAAGATGGTATAGCATCAAGGAAGACTAGAACAAGAGAGCTTGGTTCAAAACAAAAACAAGTAAGTAAATCAGGATTCCAGCATGGTGGGGCATCCCTTTGCTCAATAGGGGAGTGCACATCATGTGAAATGGGAGCCACAGAAATTTACTTTTAGGTGAATTTACCATAACCACATTGCCATATCTTCAGTTTTTTGGGAAATGCAGAAATCTAGAGTTTTACATAGAATTCCCTAACATTCCTAATAAATAAGCCAACGTCATTAAAATGGCTGCAAATGTTCTCTGAAGGGTGGACTTCGTTATGATATTTGTGTCCCCTGGAGTCTCCTGGCTTTGATCCCAGATGAAAGTCTAATGAGAAGAGAAGAAACCAGGTTCCTCTATTGGCCAAAACTTTACTTTGGAAGACAGTTCTGCAAACTCAGAGTATGTGAGGGTCATGTTTTTCTGCTCTGGAACCAGAAGCTCTAAGTCAGTGTTTAAGAGCTAGCCTAGAGGGCTACATCTGTTAGCTCATCCGTATCCATCACTTTATGCAGTAGCATCCTTTGAAGAAACCTAGAGGAAAAAAAACCAGGAAAGTAGACCATATCAGAATCAGACAGTCATCCAATAACACAGTGCAAATATTTGTAAATGTCAGATTCAGTTTGGGTTTATCCAAGTCACTTACACAAATGTATGAACCATCAAATTGTGTTTAAATTTAACTTGTTCAAGTTTGGGGAATTTGGTAGCTACCATCTGCGTACTGTGCGTGTACATTTGGGGTGCACAACATTTTATCACATGGGAATGGTAATAAAGGGATCAATGTGTATGACTAACACCAATTTTAATCTCATGCCCCAAGTACCATGAATAATGTGTTAACATAATTGGGATATATATATATATATATATATATATACATATATATATATATATATGAAGTTTCTCCCAGAGTTCTGTTCTTGATAAAAGGAAAATTGAAGCTTGCTCTTAAATCAAAGATTTTTAAAAGTGAGTCAAGTTCATTTGTTGGCACTTGGGAGTTCTTGGATTTACCTCTTCACTGACCCCTCAAGCACACTGAAAAGTTGACTACTCGGCATTTTTCCAGCAAGAGTGACAAGCACTTTCACCGACATATAGCCAACATCTTTTTTTTTTTTTATTAAATCGTGTAGCTTTCACAAAGCAATATAGTGATTTTATAGTGCAATATATTACACCACCTTGCCACTGTCACTGATACAGTAAGTTATGGGGGTTATAAATATTGTTTATAGGAGTAAAATAGTTCATTCTCACATACGGAGTGTCTCTACTAATTAAACTTGGCAGTTCCATTTCAAAAGCTCTTAGGGTCTCTTTGACATAGGAATGTATCATATTGTTTTGCATGAGCTGCTACCTTCTAAACAGAAGTGTTAGTGTTTAGTAAAATTATGAGGCTATCTCCATATATTTTCTAAATACAAGAAGATGTGATAATAGGCAGAACTAAAGAAAGGGAGTGTTTGGAACATTTGGAATAGAATCCAATTCCCTAGAATTCACTGGCTTTGTGCAGAAATCATGAAAAGGAGTTGCATTTATACTTCAAAGTAAATTAAAGAGGACAATAATCTTAATCTCTCTCTCTCTCTCTCTCTTACACACACACACACATACACACACACACACACACACACACACACACACACACACACACTATTACCTACTAGAGGTTGTGTGATTTTAAGTTTAATAGGCCAGGATTTTTTTCCCCCTTGAAAAGTAGCTCAAAGATTGCATTGGCTGTCATGGCATGCTTGCATCATTGATTTATAGCTGGCTCCCATTTGCTAATTTTGTTTATTTTTAGTGAACTTCCTTCAATTAAAAAACATATTGGGCCACTGATATAGCTCTCAGAAAGTAAAGATGCTTTCCATCAAGCCTGATGAGCAGTCTTTAGATAGAAGGAAAGAACCCACTGCTGTGTGCTGTCCTCTGGCCTCTATACACAGTCTAAGACAGTGAGTGTGCATATACACTCACAGACACAACAGATTCAATTTCTATCACTCCAACTTTCTAGTGATTAAACTAGTATGAAGGAAAAATTAGGGAACTGAGGGAAGGCATTGCTAACTTAAGAGATTCACATGACTTGAGAAACTTACGTATCTACTCATAATAATGTTGGACAGTGAAAATGGCCTCCCCGTAAGTTTCTATGTGGTGCACACACCTGCTTATATGTGCAATAAGTGTGTGACTCCTTCTCTCCTATAAAAGAACCTCTCTATTCATACCTAGACTGTATGTGGACAATTTGTTTGGTTTCTGATCTGGACTTTGTCACTGAGCCAAGATTGACAAAGTTTAAAGATCGCTCTCCTTCCCCACCCATGTCATTCATGTACCTTTCTTCCACTCTGCTCTGCTTCACACCTCAAGCCCCCCCAAAATACTATATACATTGAAAATAGCACTCACATAAAAGCCCCCAAAAGCTAGAGTCCCTGTTTTCCACTCACAATCTGAAGAAGCATGCACACTTTCTCTTTGCTTTCATATGTGCGAGATATACATTGCTACATAAAAGTTAAAGATTGTAGGAGGATTAGGGAGAAAGAAGTAGAGAGATTTTTCATAAACAAAATGTTATGAGTAATTAGTCATACTGTGGGTATGATTGCCAGTGAGTAATACTGGTAGATTACTATAAAATAATCATTCTAGAAGCTCTGTGTCAGTGGTCTCCACTCAAGATAAACACTGAAAAGAAAGCCAGAGTAGTGTTTTTCTTTCTCTTTCTATGAGGTTCAAAGACTAGCTAAACCCATACCAAACTCTCTAGAATCTTTCATTCACTAGTACCATTACTAGTGTGTTTCAGCTACTGGAAAATGCCAGTGAAAGCCATACTTGCACAATGTCATTGACACAAGCAAACAACTGATAGTAAAGGCACGGCTAGTGTGCAGAATGAAAATGAATGTAATTCAGTAATGACCTGAGACATCTGGTGTGAAAGGGGATGACCAACAACCATACAAGGTCATTGAGCAGACACCTCTACATATAGCTGTCAACTCATTCAGGCTAACTTTCAAAACAGATTTATATAGCTTCTTCTATTATTCCAGAAGTGTGACCTCTGGGTTTCTCTTATACTCACCACACTATTAAAGATCACCTTTATTCATTCAGTCACTTACTCATTTAAAGAAACATCTATTTATTGAGTCTTTACAATATGCCACCTCAGAAGTAGATACTGAGAATCATGTCATACTTTTAGGATCAACAGAAGTGATGGAATAACCAAGGAGCACAACACAAGAAGTTTCTAAGGTGCCACGAAAGTAAATGATGGGAATGAGATGCTAGATTTAAGTAGTATACTTGCAAAACATCTCAAGGAGTTGGCATTTAAATTGGGAACAGGAGAATAACAGGAAATGAGAGAGTTGAGGAGAGTGAGAATGAGGAAGATACAGGTAGATTTGAGGTGGCCAGGTTACTATATTCAAAGCCTTACTCAAAAATTAAAGTACCTCTTTGGGAAAGGAAGCTTAAAGTCACATCATGTAGCATATAAACACAATTAAAACTTGGGATTCTACCTGAATTGTAGCAAGGGGCAATTATAAGAGGGGCTTAGAAGTTGGGAATGGTCCAATCTGTTTATACCTATAATAGGC
>JADRCD010225584.1:35986-48386 GCA_019843815.1 Montemys delectorum | reverse complement strand
AAAAATGGCAAGTTCCTGCACTATGCCTAGCTATTCTCTGCCTATGCAGGCTGGTCGGCCAAACAGTGGCAGGCAATGACTGGCCTGTTCTTTCTTGTGGAGACTCTCTGACTGAAAGCCTCAAAATCTCTCCACCCATCTCGCTAAAATTCCACTGGTAGGTTATTACTACACCGACCCCAAGTTTCAAACCCCCCATAGCATTTTGTGGTGCATACTTGGCAAACCCACACTTTGCCACTATACCTTTCTCTCTGGAATACAGTCAAACTGTTGAGTGAAGGAAAACAACACACAAACATACTTCAGAAACAATCACCGAGCTCGACTACTAGAATCCTAATCTTGTAAGCCATATTAAATCTAAATCCTACAGTGGTGAATCCTGGAGGATCTGCCATTCAAAGCAGGAGACAGGAGTAGTTACATCCTGTCCTTTCACTCTGCGCATCCAAAAGCCCCTAGCTCTCTCCTGCCTACTCTCTTCCCCTCCCGAACCTGGAAGTTCCACCTACACCCTCAGTAATTGATCCCTTTGTTCACTAGGGGATGGTTCAAAAGAAATCATCAGAGTACTTGACTCATTTTTCAGTCCAGATAACCCCTCCTGGGAAAGCAGAATTAACATCAAAATACAAACAACACAAGGGCCATCCACAAGACTCTTTCTCCACCTCCTAGACAGCACTTGCTGTCACCTGAGCTTTGATTTTAGCCATTCTGACTGGTGAGGTGGAATTTCAGGATCATTTTGATTTGCATTTCCTTGATGACTAAGAGTGTTGAACATTTCTTTAAGTGCTTCTCAGCCCTTCAAGTTTCTTCAGTTGAGAATTCTCTGTTTAGCTCTGTTCCCCACTTTTTAAGAGTTTATTTGGTTCTCTGGAGTATAACTTTGTAAGTTTGTTTTATATATCGGATATTAGTCCTCTATTGGATGTAGAATTGATAAAGATCTTTTCCCACTCTGTTGGTTGCTGTTTTGTCCTATTGACTGTGTCCTTTGTTTTACAGAAGTTTTACAATTTTATGAGGTCCCATTTGTAGATTCTTGATCTTAGAGCATAAGCCATTGGTGTTCTGTTCAGGAAAATTTCCCCTGTGCCCACGTGCTCAAGGTTCTTCCCAACTTTCTCTTCTATTAGATTCAGTATATCTGGTTTTATATGGAGGTCCTTGATCCACTTGGACTTGAACTTTGTATGAGGATATAAGTGATGGGGAACCGCAGCAGCGACCTCATCAGAAAGCACCACACACTAGGCACAAACAGTTCCATGTAAGAGGTTTAATTAAGAGAAGGAGAGGGAGCAGTAGCACGGAAAGAGAGATAAGGGAGAGAGAGAGAGAAAGGAATGCTCCTTGTATTTATATGATTGCTGACGTGTATAGCCAGGTAAAGGTTGGAGGCGATTCCAATGGAATCTGGGAATATGGCTGCTGTTGCTCGGCAACAGGTCTCTGAGACCCGCCCATGAGTCACTACAGGCTTTGGATGCTAACATACCTCCCTTTTTGATATTATAAAGAGAAGGAAAGAAAAAGAGAAGGGGAAGCCGATGATGAAAAGAGGACGAGGGCGTCGTGTCTCTTAAGCTACTTCCTGTTGTCTAGGGGCATTGTCAATGGGGGTAGCTGGCTTTCACCATCGGGATCCACTTGGTAAATGTTTGCATCAGGCCTCTTTATGGACAGTGGCCCATCTGTGGGCAGTGGCTGGTAATCCTGTAATAGAAGCTCAGAACTGAAGATCTCACGGTCTTTGAAATTTTTTATATCTGACTGTAGCTCCTGGATTTTATTTAGTACTATCTCGGATTGGTTGACATGGAAGCAGCATTCTTCTTGGAGGAACAAGCAAAGACCACCTTCTTTAGCTGTCAGGATATCTAGTCCTTGTCTGTTCTGAAGCACCACAGCTGCCAAAGAATTAGTCTGTTTTTGGATAGTAAGCACAGTTTTAGACATTTTTGAAAATTACTTTGGAACTGGGAAGTGAATGTATTATATTGGATCATGGACGTGTTATTATCCCTGTAGCTCCAGTATCAACACCTATGGCTATTCTTGTAGCGACCAGGAGTGGCACAACTTGAACTGTCCTCTTATGTTAAGCAGCTATCATATCTATAACTGGGATTGGCAGGGGCTCATTTTCCTGTGTTACTCCCAGTTTAGGGAAAAGAAGCACTAATGTGCAAACTCCTGACCAGCTAGCAGGTAGGCGATGATATGCCTGAGCGCTGGCAATTGAGACATATTTTCTTTGAATATGGATGGTACTTATTGGGCCCCCGGGCTGATTTTTACAATAGAGCTTACCAACGACTCCTGTCTCCCACCTGGAATCCCACGGGTCTTGGATGTGGAAAAGAGTGTCTTGTGATGCTGATGGAAGGAATGATTGATCCATGATCCTAGCATATGTATTTGACAAGACCAATATGGGCAGTCCCCATATTTGTCAGGCCATTTTCTACAGTAATCTTCTGTCTGGTCAAAGAGAAAGCAAGTATAGCGATCATAATATTTAGATGGGACTACAGATACTGGGATGATGGCAATTTGGATTGGTTTTTGGCATCCGGCTATGGAGCAGTTTCTCGACTCTATTTGGAAAAACTGTTTGTTATCTGTGGGGGCTTTTGAACCTCGAATCTCCAGATATAAGGGCTATCCTGGATAGGAATGAACAGTAGGGAGAGGATGAGAAACCCATGTTTAATCTAGTGAGGTCGAGCTCGGCTGCTGGAGTGGAGTCTCATTCTCTGGGATTGGGGATAAGGTAGATGGCCTCGTTGTCCCATGGAGCGTAATAGAGCACAGTCTTGTTAAGATTGATATGTATGAAGAAGAGCAATTTTTAGGTGGAGGAATAAAAGGTTTGAGGTGAGACAGATGGACCCAATGAGGGAGTCCTTCGAGTTTAGCAGCTGTGGGGGTCACAAGAATTATTTTAAAAGGGCCCTGCCACTTGAGAGAGAGAGAGATGAGGGCCGATGACCTGGAGGGGTTAGAAGGACTTGGTCTCTAATGTTGGTAGGTAGTGAACAGGAGACAGTGTACGGCCGAGGTAGATGGTGGTTAGTAAAGTTTTACAGGAGAGAATGGAGGTAGCAAAGTAATGAGGTAAGTAGATGGTCTGGGAGTGGAGAGCCTTTAGGTGAGAGACTAGGGGTTAGAACTGGACATTTATACATGAGTTTAAAGGGAGAGATGAGGAGAGGTCGCTTTGGGAGAGCACATAACCTGAAAAGAGCCAGGGGTAGAAGTTTTACCCAATCAAGGTGAAGTTCCTATGACAGCTTAATGAGAGTAGATTTTAAAGAGCGATTAGTTCTTTTTACCTTACCAGAAGATTGAGGGTGGTAAGGAATGTGAAAATGCCAGGGGATATTTAGAGCCTTAGATAGGATTTGAGAGACTTGGAAAGTAAATTTAGGACCATTGTCTGACTGGAGAGAGGCTGGGACACCAAACTGGGGGATGATCTCCTGGAGGAGAAGATCAGAGACTGTTTGAGCCCTTTTGTTAGTTGTGGGAAATGCCTCTACCCACCTTGAGAAGGTGTCCACCAAGACCAGGAGGTACTTGGCCTGCCTGACAGTGGGCATGTGGGTAAAGTCAAGTTGCCAGTTAGTTCTAGGAAGGGAACCTCTAGCCTGATGGGTAGGAAAAGGGGTGTTACGATACTTTGAGTTGGGGTCAGACATCTGACAGATTTTGTAAGAAGCAGTGATAGATTTTAAGAAGCTCAAGTCCATAGGAGTAGGCTGTAGAGAGAGAGAGTATTGAGCTGGGTTATATACTTGGTAGAGTCCAGTAATTGGATGATACCAGGAGAATGGTGTTTAGTAACATAGGGGTTTTAGACGTCCCAGACTCGGGGGTCTACTTGAGAAGCTGGTAAAGGAAATAACATGATAGCGTTAGTAGGTTGCCTGGCTAGGAGAAAAAGCAGAGGAACTTTTGGCGAGCCTGGGTTTAGATTAATGTGAGGAGTAAAGGAAATAGAAACTCCTAGCCTAGCTAGATCCCTTCTCAATAAGGGGACAAGACATGTTGGCACTACCAAAACAGGAATGGGTAAAAGTTACATCCCTAAAATTATAACTGAGTGGTGGGGTCTGAAGAGGGAAGTATGGTTGTCCTCTTACCCCGACAATAGGAGAATTAGAAGGAGAAGTGGGTCCCCCAAACTCTGTTAGGACTGAGTAAGTGGCTCCAGTGTCCAAGAGGAAGGAAATAGACCGCCCACATATCACGATATTTACCCGGGGCTCCCTGCTAGTGATGGCCGTGGTCAGGTCAGGGGGGCTCAAGCCCCCTCAGTTTGTCATAGCCAAGCCCAGGAGGTCAGTTGGAGGGTTATCTGGGAGTGATGTCCCCTTGTTCTGTGTAACATGGGGGCAGTCAACAGCCCAATGTCCCTCTTGATGGCACCTAGGGCATGGCCCTCTTGGCTTGTGGACGTTGGGGCAGGATTTTGCCCAATGACCTTTTTGACCACACTTGTAGCAGGTGCCTGGTAGCCTTTGTGTCTTAGGAGACTATGAGCCCTGGGTAGTGGCTGGAGCTGGTCAGACAGCCTTTGCCAGCATGTGGTATTTTTGTTTGCGGACCTTACCATCTCTCTTATGGCACACTTTGAAGGCCAGCGCTAAGACTTTTGCCTGTGGAGTTAGGGGTCTCCTCTCCAGTTTTTTAAGTTTAACTCTTATGTCGGATTTTCGAGGTTGTCCTGGACAACCTCTTGGAGTTTATAAAATTTACTGGCTTTAAGGCTGCCTTTTTAAGACTGGCCAGAAGAAATGCAATGAACCTGTCCCTGGCTAAAATACCACCTGTAGAATTGTAGTTCCACAGCGGATTCTGGTCTGGCACTGTCTCAGAGCCAATAGGGTATGTGCCGTCTGTTTGGTGAATCTCATTTGCATGTTTTCTTACCTCTTTCCAGACTCGTCTGTGTTCCTTAGGAAGTAAATTGTTAGTGAGGATTATATAAACATCATGGAAAGTTAAGCTGTATTGGAACTCTTTGATAAACTTGGAAGGATTAGAAGTATAAGATCTCAGCCTGTTTTCTATTTGGGAAAGTTCACTAAGAGAGAAAGGAACATGTACTCTGACAAGGCCATTTGCTCCAGCAACTCCCCTTAGAGGTAGGATTGTTGCTGGGTCAGGTGTCTCTGGGGAGGAAAGACTTGGAGGTTTGGTTGTAGCCTTAGAGCAGGTGACAGGAGGAGTGAAGGTAGCTGCCAATGTGGGGCATTTGGAGCGGCCCATAGATGGCACAGAAGAAGGGAAGGGCTCTGGAGAAAAAGAGATAGCAGGCTCACACAAAGAGGGATTAGAGGGAACCTCCTTCCATTTACCAGTTCGTTGGCAGTATGTATTAAGATCCCTTAAAATAGCTGGATCTAGGGTGCCATTAAGTGGCCATTTTGAATTTCTATCTAGTTGATATTTAACCCAGATTTTATTGCAGAGATATATTAATTTTGATGCCTTTAAATCCGGCATTAACTTTAGAGATTTGAGATTAGGTATGGTCGAAGACATTCTGACACCATTGGCGGGTGCTTGGTTATTCTTACCAGCGTCCTGAGAACAATCCAAGCACCAAAGAGTTAACAGCCAAAGCTAGGGGCTCAGGTCGTCACGAGAGTCCTCTAGTGGCTACCCAGCAGACCCAGCGGCCTGCTGTGGAAAGCAATCTACCTTGGTCCAAGGGTTTTTTTCTGGCTGCAAGAGCCCGTAAGGAATTGGGGAGCGAGATTGCTTTCCGAGGGATGGGGCAGCCAGTGGCAGATATCCTAAGGCATATGTCAATAGGGAGGCTGCAACTCTCGTGGTTCTCAGAGAAGGCTGGCCAGACTCTCTCTGGGAAGCAGGAAGTTGGAGGTTTTCCCCTTGACTGATCCTAGCAATTAGTAGGCCGGTGTTTGTGTGGGAAATATTATAGCAGACTGGTAAGTGGAACCCATGGAACTGAATGGATAGGTGGAGACCTGAGCAGAGGCTAACTCCACTTGATATACCAGGCCGGACATGCCTCACATGGTTGGAATTCGTATGTCTGGCACAGCAGCAGCAGCAGCATCAGGGCAGCATCAGGGGGCAGGAGAGCAGCAGCTTTCGAGGTGCAGCGCACTCACATTGCACTCACCTGGGTTGGCCCGTGAGCCTCGGTGCTGGGGAGTCTTTGGCAGAGCGGCGTGTTTGGGGGCGTGCGGCAGAGGGGGCACACGGTGGCTCGAGGCAGAGTGCAGCGGAACACAGGGAAGGCCCGAGGCTTGAGGCAGAGTGCAGCAGAGGCCCACGACTCGGAGGTGTGCAGGCGAGAACAGGCATACTGCGTACTGCAGCCCTCCGCGATTGTCGGTGCTGGGACAATTCGAGTGGTCATGGCCTCTGCCTGCCCTGCTAGGAGCGGTGCAAGCTGACAAGAATGGCCAAATTCTCCGTACGGGCACAAACAGTTCCAAGTAAGAGGTTTAATTAAGAGGAGAGGGGGCAGTAGCGGGGAAAGAGAGAGAAGGGAGAGAGAGAGAGAAAGGAATGCTCCTTGTATTTATATGATTGCTGACGTGTATAGCCAGGTAAAGGTTGGAGGCGATTCCAATGGATTCTGGGAATATGGCGGCCGTTGCTTGGCAACAGGTCTCTGAGACCCGCCCATGAGTCACTACAGGCTTTGGATGCTAACAATAAGAATGGGTCAATTTGCATTCTTCTACATGCTGACTGTCAGTTGAACCAGCACCATTTGTTGAAAAGGCAAGATCAAGTGACAATGGTATGTGGGTTCATTTCTGGATCTTAAATTCTGTTCCATTGATCTACCTGCCTGTCACTGTACCAATACATGTAGTTTTTATGACTACTGCTTTGTATACAACTTGAGGTCAGGGATGGTGATTCCCCCAGAAGTTCATTTATTGTTGAGAACAGTTTTTGCTATCCTGGGTTTTTTATTATTCCAGATGAATTTGCAAGTTGCTCTTTGTAACTCTATGAAAAATTGAGTTGGAATTTTAATGAGGATTGCATTGAATCTGTAGATTGCTTTTGTTAAGATGGCCATTTTTACTATATTAATCCTACAATCCATGAGCATGGGAGATCTTTCCATCAACTGAGGTCTTTTTGAATTTTTCTTCATGGACTTGAAGTTCTTTTGCTACAGGTCTTTCACTCTTTGGTTAGAGTTACACCAAAATATTTTATATTGTTTGTGACTATTGTAAAAGATGTTGTTTTCCTTATTTATTTCTCAGACTGTTTATCCTTTGAGTACAGGAAGGCTACTGATTTATTTGAGTTACTTTTATATCCAGCCACTTTGCTGAAGTTGTTCATGAGCTATAGGAGTTCTCTGGTGGAATTTTTGGGTTCACTTAAATATACTATCATATCATCTGAAAATAAAGATATTTTGACTTCTTTTTTTTCCAATTTGTATCCCTTTGACCTCCTTTGTTGTCTAATTGCTCTAGCTAAACTTCAAGTACTATGTTGAATAGATGGGTAGCCTTGTTTAGTCCCTGAGTTTGGTCAGATTGCTTCAAGTTTCTCTCCATTTAGTTTGATATTGGCTACTGGTTTGCTGAATATTGCTTTTACTATGTTTAGGTACAAGCCTTGAATTCCTTATCTTTCGAAGAGTTTTAGCATGAAGGGATGTTGAATTTTGTCAAATTCTTTCTCAGCATCTAGTGAAATGATAATGTATTTTTTTCTTTGAGTTTGTTTATATAGTGGATTGCATTGATGAATTTCCTTATATTGAACCATCGCTGCATCCCTGGAATGAAGCCTATGTGATTGTGGTGAATGATCATTTTGAAATGTTCTTGGATCCACTTTGTGAGGATCTTATTGAGTATTTTTGCATCAATATTCATAAGAGGAATTGGTCTAAAGTTCTCTTCCTTTGTTGGGTGTTTATGTGCTTTAGTTATAAGCAATATTGTGGCTTCATAGAACAAATTATGTAGTGTTCCTTCTGTTTGTATTTTGTAGTTTGAAGAGTATTGGTATTAGGTCTTCTTTGAAGGTCTGATAAAATTCTGGACTAAATCCTGGGCTATTTTTGGTTGGGATACTTTTAATGACTGCTTTTCTTTCTTTGGAGGGGATGTTATAGAACTGTTTGGATGGTTATCTGTTCCTGATTCAACTTTGGTATTTGGTATCTGTCTTGAAAATTGTCCATTTCATCCAGATTTTCCAGTTTTTTTTTTTTTTTGAGTATAGGCTTTTGTATTTGGATCTGATGTTTTGTTTTGTTTTGTTTTGTTTTAATTTTCTCTTTTTCTGTTATGTATCCCTTTTCATTTCTGATTTTGTTAATTTGGATGCTGTCTCTGAGCCCTCTGGTTAGTCTGGCTAAGGATTTATCTATCTTGTTGATTTTCTCAAAGAACCAGCTCCTACTTTTGTTAACTCTTTGCATAGTTCTATTCGTTTCTACTTGGTTGATTTCAGCCATGAGTTTGATTATTTCCTGTCATCTACTCCTCTTGGGTATATTTGCTTCTTTTTGTTCTAGAGCATTCATGTGTGTGGTTAAGGTGATAGAGTATGCTCTCTCCAGTTTCTTTTTGACACACTCAGAACTATGTAGTTTCCTTTTAGTACTGTTTTCATTGTGTCCCATAATTTTGGGTATGTTGTCCCTTCATTTTCATCAAATCCTAAATAGTCTTTAATCCTTTCTTTATTTTTTCCTTGACCAAGTTTCACTGAGTAGGGCATTGTTTACCTTCCTTGTGTATGTGGGCTTTCTGTTGTTTTTGTTGATATTGAAGACCAGCCTTAGTCTGTGGTGATCTGATAGGATACATGGGATTATTTCAATCTTCTTGCATCAGTTGAGACCTGTTTTGTGACTGATTATATGGTCAGTTTTGAAGAAGGTACCATGAGGTGTTCAGAAGAAGGTATATTCTTTTTGCTTTAGGATGAAATATTCTATAGATATCTGTTAAATCCATTTGGTTTATAACTTCTGCTGGTTTCACTGTGTCACTGTTTAGTTTATGTTTCCATAATCTGTCCATTGATGAGAGTGGGTGAGAGTGGGGTGTTGAAGTTTCTGACTATTATTGTGTAAGGTGCAATGTGTGCTTTGACCTTCAGTAGAATCTCTTTTATGAATGTGGATGCCCTTGCATTTGGAGCGTAGGTGTTCAGAATTGAGAGTTCTTCTAAATAGATTTTTCCTTTGATGACTATGAAGTTTCCTTCCTTAACTTTTTTTGATAACTTTGGCTGAAAGTTGATTTTATTTTATAGTAGAATGGCTACTCTAGCTTGTTTTATAGGACCATTTGCTTGGAAAATTGTTTTCTAGCTCTTTACTCTGAGGTAATGTCTGTCTTTGTCACTAAGGTGGGTTTCCTGCTTGCAGTAAAATGTTGGGTCCTGTTTATTTATCCATCCAGTCTATTAGTCTGTGTATTTTTATTGGGGAACTGAGTCCATTGATGTTAAGAGGTATTAAGGAATAGTGATTGTTCTTTCCTGTTTTTATTAGAGATATGTTTGTATGTCTATCTTTTTTTGTGTTTTTTAAAAGAAGATTACTTTCTTGCTTTTTCTAGAGTGCATTTTTACCTCCTTGTTTTGGAGTTTTCCAATGATCATCCTTTGTAGGGCTGGATTTGTGGAAAGATATTGTGTAAATTTTGTTTTGCCATTGAATATCTTGGTTTCTCCATCTATGGTAACTGAGAATTTTGCTGGGTATAGTATCCTAGGCTGTCATTTGTGTTCATGTAGGGTCTGTATGACATCTGCCCAGAATCTTCTAGCTGGTGTAATTCTGATAGGCCTGCCTTTATATGTTACTTGACCTTTTTCCCTTACTGCTTTTAATATTCTTTCTTTGTTTTGTGCATTTGATATTTTGACTATTATGTGACAGGAGGAATTTCTTTTCAGGCCCAATCTATTTGGAGTAGGCTTCTTATATGTTTATGGCCATTTCCTTCTTTAGGTTAGGGAAGTATTCTTCTAAAATTTTGTTTTTGTTGTTTCGTTTTTTTTTTGTTGTTGTTTGGGTTTTTGAGACAGGGTTTCCTGTGTAGCCCTGGCTGTTCTGGAAGTCACTCTGTAGACCAGAGGAAAATTTCCTTAACAGAACACCAATAGCTTATGCTCTAAGATCAAGAATCTACAAATGGGACCTCATAAAATTGCAAAGCTTCTGTAAGGCAAAGGACACAGTCAATAGGACAAAACAGCAACCAACAGTGGGAAAAGACCTTTCCCAATCCTATATCCGATAGAGGGCTAATATCAAATATATACAAAGAACTCAAGAAGTTAGACTGCAGAGAACCAAGTAACCTTATTAAGACCTAAACAAAGATTCTCAACTGAGGAATACTGATTGGCTGAGAAGCTCCTAAAAAATGTTCAACATCCTTAGTCATCAGGGAAATACAAATCAAAATAACCCTGAAGTTCCACTTCACACCAGTCAGAATGGCTAAGATCAAAAACTCAGGTGACAGCAGATGTTGGCAAGGTTGTGGAGAAAAAGGAACACTCCTTTATTGATGATGGGACTGTAAGCTGGTACAACCACTCTGGAAATCAGTTTAGTGGTTCCTCAGGGAATTGGACATAGTACTACCTGATGATCCAGCTATACCACTCCTGGTATACCTATCCCACAAGATATTCTAATATGTAATAAGGACACATGCTTCAATATGTTCATAGTAGCCTTATTTATAATAGCCAGAAGCTGGAAACATTTGTCTAATTTTCAATCAAACATGTTTACATACACACTTAGTACTAAGTGCCATAGTTACTGAGCTTACTGTTTAGATTGCTATCACTCTCTCCTATCAAACAAATCTAAGAAATTTGATCATAAAATAAATGCATATTCAATATGTCTTTTTATATCACTGAATTTTACAGGAACCTATCTAAATAAATGGTGACATGAAAATAGATCAACACAGAAATCAAATAAATTTGTTGGATAATTTGTACTGTCTATTATTAATATTAGCAAAAGTAACACTTTCAGTAGTACATAATGAAAAAAAATCTGCTCAACTCACTGATCAGTATGACTTTAGACTTAAAAGACACACCAAGGTTTATGATCTGCTTAAAATGTAAATTCTTAAGAACAACTACTATACTTAGTAATAATTGGCATTTTCTAACATTTTGTATATAAATCTGTACTACCTAATTTTATATCAATACTTAGAGTCATCAGAAAAGAGAGAGCATTGATTGGAAAAATATGTTTGGTTATAGGCAAATTTGGAAGGTGTTTTCTTAACTAAGCAGGGCCTAGCCCATTGTGAGTGGTACCACCCTGAACTGGTTGGTGGTCCTGGGTTCTATAAGAAAGCCTGTGAGATAAGACATGCTTAGCAAGCCAGTAAGCAGCACTCCTCCATGTCACCTGCATCAGCTCCAGCCTCCAGGTTCCTGCCCTGTTTGAGTGAGTATCCTTAATTTCTTCAGTGATGAACAGTGATATAGAAATATAAGCTATATGAAGTTTTTCCTCCCTAATTGACTTTTGGTCATGGTGTGTTACCAGAGCAATAGTAACCTACACAGGACAAAGCTAAATATAAGCATGCATTTAAGGTTTCATTTTTTAATTTTTTATCATATCAAGCTGGATCCAAAATTGTTTAAGAGTTTACAAAAGTGAAAATAAAACCATTAATTTCTGTTTACATTCTATCATGCCAGTCTACTTGTATCTCTACAGAACAGAAGTATGGTGCCATATTCTCTTATTTTTTTTCTATTTATAGAAATTTTAAGACTCAAGGTAGAATTACTGAGTTTGTTTTGTTATCTCATTTTCCTTTGAAATAAGACCTGGGTTTATTTCTTTGTTTGTTTTTCTTATTAAGTCAATTTCCTACATCATCTTTATTTTTTTTTTTTTTTGTAACTTTATCCCATTATGCCACGCCAACCCTGACCATCAGGAATTAAGACACGACACAACCGGTTCCTTCTCTTAGCGGTTTACTCAGGATACTTTACAGGCAGCATTGTGTGGAGGTGAGCCCGCATCCTTACCTGGGCACAGCTTATATCCTAGTAGGAGCCCATGAACTCATGCCACGTGTCATCTCCCCATAGGCCAGGGAAGATCATGCCAGTCAGAAGCATAACCTACAAGCCAAATCAGGTGTTGTTTATCTCAGAGCTCTCAGCCAGACATCGCCATCTTTAGGGCGCCGTTTGGACGGCTCTCTACATCCCATGGGTAATTTTTAAAGATTACTAGAGTCAGTACACTCAGCAGGTATGTGGTGGAGGATTGCAAATTCGATCATCGATAGGAGTGAGGGACCTCGGCCTTGTGAGGGTTTTGTGCCCCAGTGTGGGGGAATGC
>JADRCD010225584.1:13005-35886 GCA_019843815.1 Montemys delectorum | reverse complement strand
AAAAAAAAAAAAAAAAAAAAGATTACTAGAGTCTACCAAATTAAACCTTTTCACCTCATTTTTTTCAAGCCCGTAGTTCAACATATTTTCAGCTCAAAACAAATTAGTAAAGTTCCTTCCTGTATTTCTACACTGACTACTGACAAGTCCCAATAAGCAATGATGAGGGCCCTTGTCTAATTTCTTTGATTAGCTTTCCAAAGAATTGGTAGTAAGTCTTTTGAATTCCATTCTGTTACTCAGAATGGAATTCAGAGCATATTATATGACCATTTGGTCTTCCCCTTACCTACTAGTAACATTTTGCCACCAGGAAATTTCTGTGACAGACTATTTGGTGGCCTTGTTTCAGAAAACATCATTTAAAAGTTGGATGTTGTTACATTATTAGAAAAATTCCAACAGTTTCTATAATATCCAACTAACATATTTAGACCATTCAAATAAGCAATCCTCATGGTGAGTATGGAAAACGTGATTCCATAAGCTTTTATGCTTTTAATTTTTCAGTTGGCAATAATTGGAATGCTATCAATTATATAAAAATCTGTCAACAGTGCAAAAGTAATTAGATAGTCCTAGAATTTGTGCAAAGTCAAGCAAAAGATTATTAGAGCATAGTTAACATAATATTTTATGTTGGTGACTATTAATCAAGAAGCAAAGAAAATATCTTTCTGAAGTAATTCATACAGGGCAAGTCGAAAAAGTCCTTCCCAAAACTTTTCTCTCTAAAAGGTACTTATTATGTATAAGCAAATTAGGTAACAATAAAGCAATTAGAGAACAAAGAATTGAAGGTTCTTGATTATATTTGCTTTACCTTGGACATAGGAAGCTTTCTCTTTTTTCAGAATAAAAGAATATACACATGAAGAACTGGAAAAGATGGTTATGGTAGTCAGACAAACAGCAGTGAAAAGGAGAATTACTTATAAAAGCTTTGTAATGCCAGCTTGAAATTTTAGCTATCGCCAGACAGGCTAATCTGAATACACCAATACTTATTATCTTCATTCTGAACACTTAAAGTTTTCGAAATGGTTTTAGATAAATGAATTTTCTTGTAGTTTCTCAATAGGTTTTTGCCCTTGAATATTTCTAGGCCATTGAATAATCCCATTGTTAAACGATACAAATGGAAGGAGATAATCATTAGAACACAACACAATGCTTTATCATAAGTAAAGACATATTCCAACTTGCCCAATGGAGAAAATATTTTAACTGAAATTAAAATAAATTTAAGAACATGTCCAATTACTTTTTGATGTTTTTCTAATAATAAAATGTCAGGAATATACTGACACAAAGACTATTTCACTATATAGTAAATGATAGTCCTAAAATTACGAGTTCTACTTAAATGGTTCATCTCAAACTTACTGGGTGGAGATAGTATACTGCAGTGGAACAAATAGAATGGATGGCATCTTTTGATCTATTTTGTGGTTCTCTTCTTTTGTATTTCTCTTTCCTTCCATTAATCTCTTCCAAAGCTTCTAGGATTTAGTGTTTAGCCAAAGTGATACAAAGAGCAAATAATTCTTAGTTCACAGACATTGTTATAAGCTGGCATTTATGTTTTCTAGAATTAGTGGTTATTAAAGGATATTAATTTTGAACACAATTTTATTTTTAATACAGTTTCTTCAATTAGTATTTCTATATGACTGGAACATGTTTTTCATAGGAAAATTTTTGGAAGTTTCCTATAGATTTCTGTTTTCAGATTTACAGCCGTATTTATCCTGGGTCAATCTTGTAGGCAGCCAGCATTCTATTACTTCCACTGATACTAAAGAGTGAATTTAGTTGTTTCTCCACTAGCTTTGTTCTTAAGAACAAGAAATTCCCATATACCCTAACCCTTTATCTCTGATTGCTCCTTCAAAGGCTACATAATGCAACTTTACCTCAATATTCTGGTATTATAGTCTCATTATTCATGTACATTAAGCATAAGTATCAGATGCATTCTTCCCACAACTGTATGAGTACAGTAATATATATATAAAATGTAATCTTATATATATATATATAATTTTATTGTCTTTATACTTGTATTTAAAAAACAAACATGGAAAAATATCTGTCGCTTTGTGGAAGTAGTGATAAGAAAGATGTAAAACTATGTACTGTTGAAAATGTAAATATTCTAATAAAACAATATGCCTGTCTCTAATTGTCTGTGGATATAAAGTCAAATATATAGAATATAATTAAGATTATGCTAGTCTAGTAAACTGACAGTTATGTTCTTTGTCAATAACGATGACTTCACTAGCCCTGGTTAGTTGAAATTTTTATAATAGGATGTGTAATAAGTATAATCATTTGGAAATACTGGCCAAGTTTTAGCAATAACGGACCAGAGTAATTGTAATCTGTTGTCTGGCATTTCTTGTTGAGACAACAAAACTATGTATATGCCAGATAGGGCAATCATGTATTATATAAATGACTAATTTCAAATTCTGCCTGGGATCAATACATTTATTGGACAGTTACCCAATTAAAAGCCCACTCCATCCTGTAAAGCCTCAGCACAACTGTATCACTGATATTCCCTGCACAACCTGAATGCAAATGGTTCCTGCCTGTTTCACTTCTGGAAGAGGTGAATGTTTAAAGTCTCCAATCTTCTTCAGTCTCTTAGGCCCTTCTCTTCCATCTAGGAGCCAATGCCTCAAGAGCCAAGTAAAGAGGTAGGCATTATTTCTAGGTGGCTAATGAACTGGCAATGCATAGAGTATTTAAAACATCAAAAACTGAAAAAGAAAAACCCATACAGGAAGCTGACACTAAAATTTAAGTTGATATTTAAATTTCAGGGAGTGAGCTTAGTTATTGAGGAAGAAGGAAGTAGAGTAGTAGCTTTGATTTGAGGTAACAAAGATGTTCAACTCAAGTTACACAACACAATATCACATTATCTCCTAGGACATATCCTTGTCTTAGCAAATTTAGACTTTATCCAGGCTCTATGCATTTCTCTCCTAAAGTTGTGCATTGGGTCAAGGATAAGTTAATCATAGAAAAGAAGATACTGATGGCTCAAACTCCCAAATCACTTCCAGGACGATACTTTGAATTACAGATGGACGTTTTGTTCAGTACAAAAAACACATTGTGTCCACACACTCTGTATTAACCAGTGTACTAGAAAATAATGAACAAAAATATAGACATGACCTCTTCTTCTTAGGACATTGATCCATGGGCAAGACAGAAAAGTCGATTGTAATTCTCCTGACAGCCTTTCTGAAAAGACATCACAGGGTAGAATGTTATATTTCAAACCCACCTGCTATTCTGTCTGAACTTTAGAGTTAGATAATGTGATAGTTTGAGGGATCAGTTCAGTTTCAAAGAGTGATTTTTTTTTTGAAAACTTGAGTTTCTAAGTTATCTACATCATTTTTTTTGCTAGACTTATGTCAGCAATGAATGAAATGAAGAGTGTGATGTTAACTCTAGGAAAAATGGATTGACTTATAATTATTTCTATTTCCTATGGAAGGAATGACTACTAAAGTATACTTGTAAAATCCTATGGCAAGACTTGGGTAATTCTTTTAGAAGGGATATTGATTCAATAAGGCGCTTCTGTGAAAGAAAGAAAAATACAACATCAACATTTGATGGAATTCTGTCAATTTTTATGTTCAGTCTTGAAAAATATAAGAGAAATGTTTCCCATGTGACTTAAACATATGGTTAGTAAGAAAATAACTTCAGAAGAAAATAAATAGTTGCTAATATAAATTCAGCTGATACTTGGTGAAATTAGAATTGGATATTTAAAGTATTTATACCCTGAGAGTACTACTGTTACTCTCTTGCTTAATAAACATTCGGAGTATTTAGTTTGTTATTCTCTTTTATGTTTAAAAATTCTCAGGGAGCTTAACTTTATTTTGGGGTTCTATTTATATATTTTTAATTACTTTGCTTTTGTCAAGTCTTTGGCTTTTAAGGTTTTACATAAATTTTCTAAGAATGGATGATTACAGGTGATTTCTGTGATTTTACAATTCAACTAATATCAGTAGGGCACTGAAACTTATATTTAAATTATTAGCATATAGTGGAAAAGTTAAAATGTTCACACATTATAAAAAATGTTTGTTTAACCTAGAACTTTAGTTTAGTGATTAGTTTGATTGCAATGAGAAAAACTCCTATCATGAGTGTATAACCTACTTGATATTTATCACCCTAGCAATATACAGAGGGAAGTTGAGGTACAAGAGGAAGACTCATTATCCAGCTAATAGAAAATAAAATAATTTTATTATTTCTGTTAATAATACTTAGATAATTTAACCTAGTCTAAAAATTGGTGATAGTTGCTAGATAAAAGAGTTATTATCATCATTATTAATGAGCATATTTAATCTCCTGCTAAGAAGTGAAATATGATTTCTTTTTTTTGAAACTTTCTGGTTTTTCTTTTTTTTAATATTCAAGGTATGTGAATTCTTACTCCCTCTGTATAGAACAGTCTGTCCCCTCAAGACGAATCTGGTTATAGTTTTAAGCATTTGAAGTTTTGATCCAGAATGACAGATGCGACTGTTTTCACATGATCTCATTGAGATGTGTGTAAAATCATAGAGCAAGGCACTAGTACATAGGTTCTACCATGCATGAAGAGACCTCTGACTTCAAGTTTCAACCTGCTTGGCAAACATTTATATGTACAACTTTTCAGGGGCCTGATTTTTTTTTAAAGAATAGTTGCTATTTTATTAAAGTATTGCTCCAAAATTCTTATTTTCTATGCTATTGGTTTTTTAGAAATAAATAAGGGACTTCTTACAACTTGGGGTATGAAGAAATCTCTGTATTCTCAAGCTGCTCTTATTTGGAAAGTGAACTTGTAATTTTGTATGTTCACTTGCTTGTTTGTTTATTCATTTATGTATTCACTCACTTTACATGTCAACATAATCCCCCTCCCTCCTCTCTTTCTAGTAAGAAGCTCAAACCTCTGTCTTCCCACCCTACCCCCTTATTTTCCTCAGATAACTTGAGCCCCCAATGCCCCCCACCTGACTGGGCACAAGTCACAGTATGATTAGGCACATTCTCTCCCACTCAGGCCAAACAAAGCAGCCCAGCTAAAAGAAGGGTATCCAAAGGCAGGCAACAGAGTCAGGGGCAGCCTCTACTTCAGTTATTAGGGGACCTACTTGAAGAGCAAGCTGCACATCTGCTACATATATGTAGGGAGCCTAAGGACAGCCCAAGCATACCCTTTTGTTGGTGGTTCTGTCTTTGTGAGTCCCTGTGGACCTAGGAGAGTTGACTTGTATGTCTTCTTGTGGTTTCCTTACCCTCCCAGACCTCTCAATAATCCTTCCCCCACTTCTTCTACAAGACTCCCTGAGCTCTGGCCAATGTTTGACTGTGTATCTCTGCATCTGTTTTCATCAGCTTCTGGATAAAGCCTCTCAAAAGACAGTTGTGTTAGGTTCCTGTCTGTAAATATTAAGTACTTCTGGTGGATTTAAGTATAACAAGGCATGTTAACTGGTATCCTGAAAATAATAAAAATAAATCCTGAAGTTAAAATAAAAATATATACGTTGGCATTGGAGTTAAAAATGTATAATCCATATGAAATCATATGAAAATTCAGATTATTTGTATGAGTTGTTTTAAAACTAAATCTTGTAGACAAGATTGAAGGAGAAGTTGATTTACCTTTAGTCAACATGTATTTAAAAAGCTCCAGTTTTCTCTTCATTGTTTTGATTAGGTAAAATGTGGGAAATTTCATATGTGGCTAGATATTACCCCATCCCCCCAAAACACAATCTTTAAGTAATTCAGTAAAGATATGCAAAGTCATATTCAGAGACTAAGACGGTACCTTCTTTTCAAACCCTAGAGGCAAGGCTCAGATCATGTGCAGTGATGAACAATCTACAGAAAATAGTACACTTGAAGAAGAGCTGTTAAAATGAATGAGCATTGTAGAGAGGAAGGAGAGAGGCCTATGTGGAAATCCAGTTTACTTTAGTTACTTGATATTTAACTTGTACAACAGACTTACCTTTAAATTTTCCTTTATGTTAAATAAAAGAAACAGACTACACAAGTGAAATATAGTAAGTAAAATTTTGCATAGTTTTTCATGGATAGGGAAAAATAACAAAAGTCACTGCTAATGGCTTCTATTATATAGACTATAGAGATAAAATATTTTTTCAATGTCAGCATATTGGAGAAAAAAAGTCCAAGGAGTGAACTTTAGGTATTTATATATGGATGTGTGTGCATGTGTGCTATCATACTTGAAAATAAAATATGAACATGTGGAAACAATAAAGATTTGTACTAAAGTTTTTGGTTATCTGATGCTGCAGCATTTGCAAAAAGATCACATTTATTTATTTTTCTTCCTTAATATGATTTGCATAAGTGATGAGAACTTCAATTTTGGGTACTAGTTAAGAATAAAAATAACTCCTTTACGGTTGATGACAAAACATTTAGTTATCTCTAATTCCTGGACTGGAACTGATTTGCAGTCAATGCTCTACTTTAAGCTAGTTAAGTAAGGACCAAAGCCATGCATCACATCAAAGTTTCTGTTATTACGGATACCTTAGCATCATGTCACCCAGCAAGGACAGGAATGGAATTCAGCCCTCACACTCACACCTTGGACAGACACAAATGTCAAAGGAAGAACACATCAGATGGATGTAGAAAACTTTCATTTTTACTCTTTTTTTCACAACCCAATGTTCTTCCAGTGAAGTTCTACAATCTGTAACATAGTTTAAAATCTCCCATCAATCAACACAATGACTGAGCACTTCTTTTGTATTCTTTTTTTCTTTCTTTTTTCTGTACTTAGAGTTGAGTCCTGGCTATTACACAGTGCTAGGCAAACAATCTCCCACCGAGCGACAGTTCCCACTTCTTTAGATATTTAAAGTAGAACACGAATTTTAGGAAAAATCCATGTTAAATGAAACTGTCTTGTATTCTCTCCTCTTTGGTCCAGACCAGTTAATCAATGAACACATTTTGGTGACTTCATATGTCTCTCTACACCAATCCACATATTTTCTTGGGCTGCTGTTCCAAGACTGTGGCTTGGCTTGTCATGGTTAGATCTGTTGTGTTATTTTGAATTTTCCCAGATCTGAAGCTTGTTCCTGTTTTGAGCTTTCAGTGGTAAGTGATACTACCTCTGCACCTGAAATCCATTTACATTCTCAGCTGCCCATGGGGGTACAGCTCACTCTCAGCATTGTTTTGAAATGACCAGCTCCAAATCCCAGGACACCAGGCCATGGAGATATCTGGTGAATGGTAGCTGATTATCTCGCAGATGTTCTAGCAGACACTTCCCAGCTGCAGGGCAGGAAATGGTATTTTCAAATAGAGATCTAACTCTCAGATACAGATGCCCTAGCAGATAACTGTGTCTCAGATAGTCAAACAAAAGCATCATCTAAAAGCAAAATATCTTCAAGGAAATTATTCATACACACACACACACACACACACACACACACACACAGAGAGAGAGAGAGAGAGAGAGAGAGAGAGAGAGAGAGAGAGACAAAATCAAGTATCCCAGTTAATGAAAATTCATACAAGTTTTTCTTTATAAATAATATTTAAAATGTTATAAAAGTACAAAATATGTCCACTTAATTTTAATTTTAATTGGGAATTTGGCTTACGGTACTAATTGGCTGTCCAAATTTTCATCTTTTATAAAGTTATGTTACTTTCTCTCTCTTTAATTGCTATTTCCCAACTTAAGGGGAACCTCAAAATTGTGTATATGGTATATCTTTTGCGTGCACTTTTATACTTTTCTTGATTAAATACATTTGAGGGGATTATTGGATTTGAAAATGGAAGAGGGAAAAATACTTGTTAATAATAGATAATCATTGATGATAATAAAAGTAGTTTAGAAAATAAACAACAAAAATAGTGGCAATGTATAGACTGGTCAATAATTTGTGCAACTTTCCATAGACTTCTTCATTCCCGACCTACTTTCTGGAACCCTTCTCTGGTTTCACATGTCTCTATCTTACTTGCAACTTTTAACCAGGTCTCATTGTGTAATCTGTATACTGTGAAGAATTCATCTTTTTCACAACAGCTCTTGGGAGGCAGTGCCAGAAGGATTAGCAGTTAGTCAATCCTTGAATACATACTGACTTTGAGGTCAACTTAGGCCACAGGAGATACAACATTCAAAAGAGAAGTTCTACTTTAGAAACTTAGCACAAACTTTCAAAATCCAATGTGTTTTTATACTTCATGTACTTGAACCATGATGCTAAATTTTTACTGTTTACCCAAATAAGCTGTACTTAACAAAATATGACTGCTTTAGCTTTAACATTTGAATTGATTTCATTAAGGTAAAATTTTAATTTGTCACATATCACATTTTCTATACTTTTAGATATTTCATGTGTCTTTCAATAGTGAATTGCAGAATGCAAGTCTATTAGTTAAGACTGGAACTCAGTACTATGAATTATGGAAAAGTCTTTTCATAAATGTTCTTCCTCTGTTTGAAAATTTTCCCTTGGTCCTTATTCATTGGGTTTCATAATGCTATTCTTTTGCAATTGCGTATCTTATTTTAAACTTGTTTTGCCCCTATCTGACTTTCTTTTCTCTTCCCATATTTCTCCTATTTTCATGGTGTAGTGTGTATGTGTGTGTGTGTGTGTGTGTGTGTGTGTGTGTGTGCACGAGTGTACATGTGTGTTTGAGCCTAGGTTCCAAATATGAAATATTGAGTGATCATGTAGTGTGATATTTGTCTTTAAGGGCCTAGCTTATTTTGCCTCATAGTATGATCCTTATTAACTCCTGTATTTCTGCAAAAGGGGCTAAAAGGAGAATTATGATGGGAATGCAGACTGGTACTGCCATTATGGGGAATACTATGAGGTTAATTAGGAGACTAAATACAAAGCTAAGTCCCTCTAAGGCAACTGGGTTAACTGAGGGAATTTTGGTTGACTCTAAAAGACACATCTGCTCATCAGTGTTTATTGTGGTTCTCTTCACAATACTCTAGGTGTCTGTTAAGACATTAATAGATCAATTATATATGCATGCCTTTTTATTTTATGTCTGTAACACTGGAAAAACTCCCCAGCGCAAAAAGAAAATGTGAGTATCACATTCCAAAATCATAAAATTTCTTTGTTTTATGAAAACAGCACTGTCTAATTTATCAATGCCAAGCTTATTGGTAGCGTTTGGTATCATTTGACAAACAGAAAAATCTTAAGAAATAGTTTTCTCTACTACCTTCCACCCCTCCCTTTCTCATCTTTTATTACCTCAAAAATATTATACTATTTTGATGCAAATGGCATACAAAATTAAAAGTAAATAAAACATGGAAATGAGGAAGAATATATTATCCAAGACCATTGAGTGCGCCAAAGACAAAGGAGAATATGACGTAGACTATATCATTCACAGTTTGATGTTCTTTCATCCTTAACAGCTCTCTGTCCTCAGGATTCTTACTTATGAAGAAGCAAATTTGTCCCCTTCAATGTCAGTGGACAGAAATGCACATCTATGATCTACTACTTTAAAACAAACAAAAAACTCACTATATTGTTAAAGAGTTATGAAAATTATATAAATGGTGCTATACTTTAATGTTTTTAATTAAAAATAAGACAAATATGTGCAAGCATTATAACACAGTTATGGCAAGAGACATAGGTAGAAGGAGTGATATAAATATATATCATATGTTTATATAATACATATATATATATACACATATATATGTATATATATTTCCATTAGCACCAAGAAATCCTTGAAAATTTTATAAAACCTGGTAGCTACATGGCATCTTTCTCTATTTCCTGTCAGAAGATAATTAATAGACATATGAACAAAATATGGAAAAATTAGTAGTGCCATTATAGAATATTAACACTTAAAATTCAACACCCTAAGCAAAATTAACATAGAAAATATACTTTATAATTAATATCCAAGATTTACATGTAGCTATTTTATCCTATGAGAAGATTTTGTCAGAGGCCATGGTAGAATATTAACACTTAAAATTCAGCCTTCTAAGGAAAATAATATCCAAGATATTAAATAAAGCTTTTTTGCCTATGAGAATATTTAATGAGAGTTCATGTTCTCTTTATTAAATAGAAAGAAAATAAGCATGGAGCTCATGTTGGTTCTACATATACACACATTTTCAGATTATTGTCATTATTAAAAAGGAGTCTTCTATATGGGTAAATATTACTTTTTAAAAAGCTTTCAAGCATCACTTAAAAGTTTATCTTGATTATTATCCTTCATACCATATTTGCTACTTAGCATCATTTAGGATATTAGAATGGCTGCTCTGCCTGAAATCACATGGCTTCAAAAGAATTGCTGAAATTGTTCCTTTCCTTGTAATTGAACTGGCAATAGGACTCACAATGTATCAACATTGGTAGCTGTTGTTCTTCTGTAATTCTTACCAAGTCATGACCCTCAGCAGGCTTTCTGTGCCATTTGCCCCTGCCTTGGAATTGGTAGAACCATTGCTTTCTGACATACATACGCAGAAGTGTGATGTCAATATACACCGTTATGCTCATTTGCTTAAAAATCCACAGAGATCATGAGCAGAAATAACTGAAGCACAGACTCCTGTTTAGCTGTGTGTCTTCATCCTCACTTGCACTGTTTGCCGATAAATATTTATTCAGCCTGTGGCATGAAACCACCGGGAAAGGAGCCAGAACCCTGTTTAGCAGCTCTTTCCATGGTAGTTACTCAATTTCAAATGTATTCCCTTGCTGTCTACCATCCCATTCCTTTGTTTCCCCAGTTGGCCAGACTTTTGAAGAAAAAAAATATATTTTTCACTAAACAAATCCTGTGATCAAGCCACTATTTAAAATCTTTCTCCAGGGGCTGGAGAGATAGCTCAGTGGTTAAGAGCACATGTGCTTATGCAGGGGAAGTGAATTTTGTTCAGAGCACTCAGGCCAGGAGTAATAAAACTCTCTTACTCCAATTCCATGGAGATTTTTCAGGTCTCTGAGGGCACCTTGTCACATGTACACACACACACACACAAACACATGCACGCACGCACGCACGCACACACACACACACACACACACAAACAAATAATTAAAATTAAAATGTAAAAACCATATTCTTTTGAGGCCCATAGAGATACTTTGATCACATGGTGGAAGAACATATCCAACTCCAGCAACATGTCATTTGACCATAGCTCATGGCTCCTCTACCCTGCAACATACACATAGAGAAAAAAAAATGATATAAAAGATAAAATCCTTTTATTTGACCATGGCTCTATGTCTTATTTTTACTTTCTTTTCTTGAAAGACTTTTGGAGGGAGGCAAAAGGGGTTTGTTCTTGTTGTTTTTGTTTGTTTATTTGTTTTTTGGAGGGGAACCTGGGAAAGGAAAAATTTACAACTAAATAAAGAAAATATCTAATAAAAATAAATAAATAAAAAAGAAAGACTTTTAGCTAATTAGTCACAGATACATCTATCTTCTCTCTCTCTTTCTCTTTTTCTCTCTCTCAATGCTCCCTCTTTCAGATACACATACATACATTGATCATGCACTCTGTATACGAAAGAATGATAATGTGGGAAGGAGGGAGAGAAGGTAGGATAGAGGGAAGGAGAAAGACAGAAAGACAGATGGACAGACACATATACAGATATATGCACAAGAGAGACAGAAAGAAAGAATTTCCCTGATTTTTTAAAAAATTAGGTACATTTTAAACCCTGTGTTGAATATACTTACAAAAACAACAGAGTAATATGAGTCATTTACAATGCAGTGTAATTTAACATAACAAACCGATAAAACTAGCTGCCTCCTGAATGGTAGCAGCCCTACAATGAACAGGTTCATTATTTTCTGCACACACATATATTTGGAGTCATTTACATGCCAGCCTATGTCTTGTGTTATATTGTGTTGGAAAAATGGACTAGCATAATGAAAAGATATGCCTTGTTACCTTGGCGAAATTTAAATTAACATTATTCTCCTCTTCTAACATCAACACATCATTAGGCACAGCCAAATCCCTTCACCATACAGCACCCAGCTGAAGGTTTATTGTTCCAATGCTGCTTCAAGTTCCTCAAGGAGACCTGGTACAGGTCATGAAGAGGAGGAGGGAGGCTTGCATTTTTCAATCATTTTCTCTGAGACATGGTGTCATTGCAGGGATTTCCCACGGTGGGTGACACACCGTGGTCACAGGAGAAACAAAATAGAGAGCATCTGAAAAGAATAAAACAAACAACAAACAAAAAACTGTCACTGAAGAATGGGTGAAAGGAACACTGAGAAAAAGGATGGGATGTAGCCTGTTGTAGTCCTTTCAATTCATTTTGTAAACTTTCTTTGATGTGGACTTCAACCAAAAAATTTCTTTCATTCTAGTGTCTACATCCAGGGGCTTGCTGAATAACACGACAAGAAGCCCATGTTCTAACTAGCAAATTCAAGGCTTTCTTCTGTGCCCTGTAAAAAAACAAATGCTGTACATTATATTTTTTTCTTCAGACTTTATAAATCTTTGCCTTTTACTAAAATCTGTGCTCTTTTTTCTAGCTCAAATTTGAAAGCACTTTAAAGCTGAGCAATGCCAACATGACTTGAAGGCAGTCCACATAAGTCAACTAAAGATTCTCTCTAAGGGAAGAGTGTCCTGCATAATGTCTGATACTGAAAGGTAAATGTGACCTGGTTTTACATCTGACAATGAATTACTTGCTAGGATGAAATACTTCTGTCAGCTCTGACTTTTGATATTTCATTTTATCCTTAGACAAAAAACTCATCCTTATAACTGACAGATTTAACAAGGAGGAGAAAATTGTTTTAAAGTGTTTTACCCAGAATCAAAGCAAAGTAGTACTTTTGTATCCACGTTAGAGAGAAATATATTGAAAACTTGAATAAAGAGCATTTGAGGCTGAGAAGATAGGGTAGGCCATAAGTACCTAGCACACAGGCATGAAGGTTTGAGTCCTGAACCCCAGAATCCATATAAAAAAGGCCACATGTATTTCATCACCTGTAACCTTTGCACAGGTGTTACAGATGGGTAGATTCACCAAGCTTATCAGTCACCCATTTATAGCCAATGGTAAATGAGTTTAGTGAGACCTTATCTCCAAGATAAGATAGGGTGTGATCAAGGAATGTATATGTGAATATACATGTGCACACACATATATACATTATATATATATGCTTACATTCATATTTGTATATTGTATATTATTATGTCACACTGTTTGTATTCTTTTAAAGCCTGTGAGTGTCCCTCTTGTACCCAAAACAATCATTATGTTCTGGCTTCTCAAGATGAGAGGCATAACTCCTAGGCATTTTTCAACAATGCTGAAGTTAGTTCTCTTAAAAGATGCAGCTCTACATCTTTACTACCTATGAAAAGGATTCATGAATATGAGCAAGGCAATACCTGATAAACATTTCCATTTGAATTTTAGCTCATTAACTTATATCTCTCCACAAGGAAGGATAAACTATTCACAATTTTTCATCTAATAAGATCTTAATAAAAGACTGAGTATGTTACTGTCCTCGTCAATGTTAGGTTAGACTGTAATATATATATATATATATATGAAGGAAGCAGGTGGCATACTATGATACTAAACCTTGCAGGACAGATGTTAAACTGAACATTGGAGACAGCACAGTGTTATTAAAGAGAACTGTGTCAGACTGTCTGGTTTCCCATTATTTATGGGCCCATGACCTTGTAAATATGCCTCTCTACTGCTACAAACCAGAGTTTCCACATCTGAAATATGGAGATGATTTTAGTCCTGAAATAATAATCCATGGTGAAAGAGTTGCAACCACTAAGTATATCACTTCATAGATGTTTAACACATAGTACCTACCGTTGTTTTGCAAGATGAAACGAGTTTAAACATTAGACTGTTGACATTCCATCCAGACTATGATAGAATTTCCCGGGATTTCCAATTTATTAAATAGTTACTACTTCTACACAGTGAGGAATACAATATCCAAGCAAGAGTAAGACTAATCATGTCTGCCTCTTTTTACTTCTTGCCTGAGCTAAAGCACCCAACATCAGTTGTGTGTAAACAATCTCACAAGTTAGCTCACAACTTTCTGGGTGTTTTTTGTTGGTTTGGTTGGTTTTTGTTTTGTTTGTTTGTTTGTTTTTTGCTATAACATAAACATAAGAGAATCTTTACTCTTCCTCTCTTATTTATTTTTTTGGTTTATGTATGAAATGTATAAAGGTGTGTGTGTGTGTGTGTGTGTGTGTGTGTGTGTGTGTGTGTGTGTGTTCAATTCTTGTCCTCCATCTGGTTTGAAACATGAAATCTTTGATTTGGGCTCCAGCATGAGACTAGCTGTCTGGCACATGAGTTTTGGGAAATTATACTGTCTCTGTCTCCTATCAATCTTCACAGAAGCACTAGAATTATAAACAAATGTTACCAATCCTGTGGCTTCTGAAGATTCAAACTCAGGTCTTCATGCTTAGGTGATGAGTACTTTACCTACTGAGCCACCTGTCTAGCTCTCTCTTATCACTTCTAACAAGTACATCCAGTTAATTTTCCATCTGGCATCTAAAGTGATATTTCAAAGGAGAAAAATGATACTTATCTCCTCATTTTTTTGTGAGAATGTGTGTGAGCACATGAGTCTTTATATGTGTGCTTATGTGTGACTGTGTATATGCCTTGATACACATGAGGAGGTCTGAGGACCCTATTAAGTTTCACATCTTTCCCTCGGTCATGGGGATTCTGGGAAACAGTCTAAAATCCTCAAGTTTGGAAACATGGGTTTTTACCTGTTGAACTTGCATCTCCCAAAGTAATTTCTAACACATGCATCTTGTTTAATTCCATCTTTTGAAATTCTTAAGTATCTTAAGTGGTTTCCCTATACAATTTCCTAGACCCTGAGTGGCTCAGTCCTCACTAGATCTTCTCCCTGGAGTTAGAGCCCTTTGACTACTTGAATCTTCTTCAAGTCCGTTAGATACAACAGGCTCTTCGGTGACCAGTTGTTCACTAGTACTCCAGTGCCTCCTTCTGTCTACAGACAGTTAACTCTTATTCATTCAGGGAATCTGATTCTTCATGATCATCTTACCTAACCTCTCCTTTCTGCATACTCTTAGCTTGCTGAATAACTAAAAGAACAGGGAAATATTTCATTATTTATTCTATTTCTCTTATTTGGATGTTATCTATATTTACCAGCAAATATTTATTTCATGTGTGTTCATTCTTTGTTTTTTGAGACAGGGTTTCTCTGTATAGCTCTAGCTGTCCTGGAACTCACTCTGTAGACCAGGCTGGCCTTGAACTCAGAAATCCACCTGTGTCTGCCTCCCAAGTGCTGGGATTAAAGGGATGTGCCACCTCATGTGTACTCATTCTTAATCTTGTGAATGCGAGTCAAGTTACACTTCTTGGCCCTTTGCGTTGGAAAGTGTTTTCCCACAAATCATTTCATTTGATTTCATCATTGTCACATGAAATAGGCACTAGACTTATAGCTGTTTTCTAGGCAGGAAATATCCAGGAAGTTATAACATCTACTGTCTGCTGAATCAAATTATATTTGTGATAACAACACAGTTGTCTTCTAAATAGGAAGGCTCTTATATAATGCAGTGGTCAGCTCTCAGATGGCCAAAAAATGTACTAGAGAAACATCAAAAAAAGTGAGATAGTATATTAATCAAAATTAGTCTTATCAAGCAGTGTTTGGCATATCTGATATTGTCTCTTATCTTTCAAAATACTTTATCAGTAATGATATTGCTAACAGCACTACAGTAATCAAATATTTTAAAAAAAGGAATGAAAGTAATTTAGAACTCAAGCAATCTGAATAATTGGTCCAATTATTTGCTTTTTTGAGTGGCAAAGCTAGTTTCAGTTGCAAAATAAATCTCCTTTTAAAATATCCTTGAGAAATTCCCAACTTTCATACTACAAAAAAAGGTAAGTATTAAAAAATCATCCACTAATGGACATAAAACACATGGTGACCATTACAGTTTCAATGTGGAAGGTCCCACGTAATCTCTGATGCTGAATATTTGATTCCTGCTAGTGACACTAAGTGGTTGGTGTTGGATATGTTAGAAATGGGGTCAGCTAGAGCAAGTAGGCCATAGAGGTGATGACTTTGTGGACTATACCTGGATCCTTCAGAAGGGGGAAAGGGTGTATTTAAGTTTACAGATTAGAGATTATCACTGAAGAATCTCAGGCTAGGAACTCAACACAGGAAGCTGAAAGCAAAACTCATTGTAAACTTAGGCAGGAACTTCAAGCAGAAACCACAAGGTAATGTTACTTACTTGCTCACTCAGAAACTGCTTTCCTAGCTTCACTGTATATCCCACAAGTACAAGCCCAGGGAATGGTGCCACTCACAGTGGGCCAGGGCCTCCCGCATCAATTGACAATCAAGATAGTTGTCTGCTTGCATGTCTATCTAATCTGGCTCTTAATCTTTTCCTTTCTTTCTGTTCCCTTCCACCGTGTGGTGAAGCCTGGCATTCCACACACTCCTGAGTTCCACTGTCCCCATATTTGGGAAGAATATGAACCACTAACTGTGCACTTGTAACTCTGAATCCAAATAAATCTTTCTTCATTTAACTTGTGCTCTCTGGTATTTTTGTCCCAGTTATATAAAAGTAATAATACAGTGACAATAATTATTAAAGCTATCACTTTTATCTCCTTTCTATCCTTCTGTAAAGAGCACACACCTAAACATAGTATCAAAAGGAAAGAAAGTGTGTTGTAAGTATTTCACTTAAAGTTTTGATTTCTTAAAGTTACTATAGCAATAAGGAATCCACTCAGAATAGCTGTGATAAAAATTCAAATGCTAGAGATCCATTCTGAATATCAGGAACTTTCAAAATATTTGTCTGGATGAAGTAAGTAACTGCATTGGGCTCACAAACACCATGACTACCTATTAGTATCGGTGAGTTTCGTTTTGCAGTGAGGACTGCCCATGCCAGGCTTGACTTTGTACAAATATTTAACTGAAAGTGAAAAGGTATGCAAATGAAGGGGAAACTAGAAGGGAAGATTGGAGGAAAGGAGAACGAGCGAGCAGGAGGGAGACAGAGATGATCTATCAGTCTGAAGTCTTCTTCTTTTACCATAGCACACCTGGAAATTTCACGGTTGTAAATTATTACTCTTGTGTTGGTGGCATTAGGAAAAAAAAAAAAAAAAAAAGAAAGGCTCTGTGTATTGACTTTCTCAACACTCATTTTATGTTTCTCTTCAAAGTACAGCCCAAACGTCTTGTGTTATAAAGGCAGCTGAAGTACTAGATTTACCCAAAATCATCGTGGTAAAAAGAGAGGGTTACTTTAGTGATAGCCATCACCTAAACTTAACTTGATTTTAACCTTAGTTTTTATTAGTTTTTTTCTTACCGTTTAGCTTTGTGTGCTTCAAATAGTGCTATGAACAAGTAATTAATGCAGGATTTCTGTTGGCAATTGCATATTGTTGATATTTTTAAAGTGTAAAATATAGGAATCATTGAGCGCCTCTCTCTTTTTATTGTTCTATTTGCGTATGTGCTTTATTTTTAGAACCCACATAACTGATTAGTTGAACATATTTTGATAGGTTTAAATGTCTTTAGTACTAAAGAAATGTCTGAGCTTCTTTGAGTAAAATCCGAAAAGCTGTCTGGCATTAGGTAATCAGATAAATTCTTTTCCTGTAGAGACCTATAATGAGGTCAAAGCAACAAAGTCCTTCAGAGATGTAACTGTGGAAAGAAGTTGGGGTGAGCATGGGGGCTGAGGGTTTGAAGGTGTCTGCTCAGGAGGCTTTCTTCCACTGGGTGTCACTGCTGATATGAGTCTGAGCCAAGGGAAAGATGTTCCTGTGGCAGCAGGATTCCCCAGACAGACTTCGAGCAGCTAGAGGTTCAGATCTTATCACCTGGAAATGCACTGTGAGCATTTAAAGAGGGTAAGAGAAGTATAAAAAACAATGGAATGTTAGAATTCCTCTCTGTGGCTGAAGAAGCCCTGGAAATGATTATATTCTTGAATGGATTAAATGTCTTAATGATATGTGTCTGCATCTCTCACTTTAGCAAATCAAAGTATAAAACAAGGAAAATTAACTACAACAAAAACAAACCAAAACAAGAAAACAAAAACAAAGAGCCACCCATCCCAAAAAAAGTTGTGGAAATAGGACTTTGATACTGGAACCTACCTGAAGTTTATTGTTGGGTTTGTGTGTTTGGAATAGAAAGAAATCATGTCAGTGTTGTACAATTTACTTCAATCCTGGACTATAAATAATTACTTCATGTCAACAACTGGGGATTTCTTCCTACTTAATTTAACACAAGTAGCAATCTTTCTGCAAACTAGGTCTGTGTATGATCCAGTTTTGATTTTTCTAGATTTAAATTTTTTTCTTTTATTTTCTATGTTTTAATTTTTAAGGCTATTGTCTTGAAGAAACAGAGGACAGAAAATGGATGGAAACAGACAGTTTTCTGTTAAGAGTGTTCTGGGACTTATTTGTGAAATAAAGCTGTGGTATTTATGTAAGGAAATGAAAGGTAGACTTTGCAGTTTGGGATGAATAAGGAGACAGTGGTGGGTTTTCTTATCAAAAGATGAATGTGTACAGTGAAAAATTATAAATAAAATTGTAGACACAGAATAAGGAGTATGAGTGGGGCAAAAAAGGTGAAATATGAGAAGAATGGGGAAGAGATGGAGAGGGAAAAGAACCAACATTGGAGGAGGGAGGAGAAAGCCTTTCTTTGCCTTTTTATTTAAAGCCTTTGGGAAAAAGTACTTACATCCTTAGCAAATGATACTTATATCCTTTTTAATGATATAGGGTTGTTTGACAATGTGACCCATATTTCTTTGGTATTAGTCATTTATTAGAGTACATAGCAATTTAGGTTTGGGTTCAATAGAGAAAAGAGGGAAAAGTTTGGGGAGGAAGTAATACCAGGATCCATAATTATATTCTCTCCTACTAACCTCTTGCATTTATATTATCAGGACAGCTCTGTTAGTTTTTAAAAACTTCCTTCCAAAAAGTCACTTTATGTAATGTCCCTTTGCTAGTATCCAGGCATTTTGAAATCATTTCTAATAAGCAGTGATCATAGATCTCTATAGGATTTCAATACTATATCTATTCTGTTTGCTGGCTGCTAGATCCTTCCCACACAGCACACTGGAAGCACCTCATCTGCTTATGTTAAAAGACTTAACTGGCAAATCTCTCATGAGAAGCATAAGTTCAGCAAGTGGGACTCCACCTAATCCACTAGTTTCCCCTCATTGGTGTTTGCCTTTGACCACAAAACGGACAGACACAGCATACAAAATTCAGATATATACTTGGCACCAAGACCTTGCTTTAAACTACTAAAATCATTCAGTAGAAGTTTGGAGCTTCTTCTATTAATTAGATCTTAATACCATACAAGGATAATTTAAAAGAATCCTAGAGCGTGGTCTAATGTAACCAACGGCAGCCTGAAACATTCCAATTAATGAGGAGATCTTGGTGAATAAACAGTACCACAGACATGGTGCTTGCTCAAAGGCAGCTTTCTCATTTTCAGAATTTTGCATAATATGAACTTTATGCTTGCCAGAGACTTTTTTTTTCCATTCTCAGCCAATTGGGACATTTCTGGTCTTAAAGAGTAGTGTGAAATGTCCTGGCCAGCAGCACCTATGGACCATCACTGCACTTTAATGTGATCATAGTTCTGGAATCACAGAGGCTTCACAGAATCCAGTGTCTTTCTCCCAGCATATTAAGTCATGATGTGACATGTATTTACACGATTTTTCTTTTCTACCCTAAACATGTGATTCTTAGATGGAGACTTAGATGACAGTCTCCTGCTACTTCTTAAACACTCAGTTTTCCCCATATGAGGACACAGTTATCTTAGTTCTATATCTTAAGTGGAAAAATTCTTGAGAGGAAAAAAAATATTTTCCCCCTGCATATTCTCAACCGTGAATAATGTTGCAAACTTAATTGATGTAAAAACTTGTCCTGGTTGGCAACTATGTAGGTCTGATTTGGTTTTGGTTCAGGACTCGTTTCTATAAAAAGTATGTGTGTTTAACCAGTATTACATAATATATGGACAGCAAACACATGGATGTAGATTTGACTGAAGATCATCTGAGGTGTGGTAAGGAAATAATCACAAAAATGTGAATGTTGTAAGCAAAAAATGAAGGAAGCATTTCCTAACTACCAGGACCTTAGAGCTTCTGATTCCAGTGGCCAGATTGTGAGGAAATTCTCTAGAGACAGAAGTGTGAGCTTCACTAGTAAAGACTTTTTAAAGTGTAGTACTAGAAGTATAGTTGGCTGTGTTCCTAAATGAGATTTTTGTATATATGTATTTCTATTAAATGCCTCTGTATTTTCTAATTTTACATAGTTTGTGATATTTTCATTTCAGTTTCATCTTTCTTCACGTTTTTCTACAATTGCTAGGAAATATAGCAAAAGGCTACCCACTCCCATTGCTTTCTTTCCTATTGTACAATGCAATCCATTAAGTGCATACACATCATTATCATAGTGATTAAATGTGTATGATAAAACCATCAGGATTAAAAGTTAATAAGGGAAATAGTTCTGAGATATTTTAAATAATTTATGCTTAGATTATATATCTGGGATATTTTTCATATAATTTTAGGGATAGATTGTTTATGTGTGTGTGTGTGTGTGTGTGTGTGTGTGTGTGTGTTTGCTGAAAATAAATCTATGCTTTTGAAATGAAACTGTATCTGAATGATTCAAGGAATTCTAAGGACACAGACATGAAGATAACCACAAAGAAAAGAAAATTATATGCTTCACACAGCAACATCAGTATTTGGCACACTGAGCTGACTACCCTACACATTGACTGAGAAAGGGCCTATACATTCAATGAAATTTTCTGTGAAGCTTTATTTAGGACTCATTAATATGCATTCTCATACCAACAGAAAAAAATAAAAAATTACTTTAATGTCCCTTAATGAGATTTCGGGCTTTTTTTTTTTTAAAATGAGCCTGTATTGCTGGGGTAAAACCAACAACTGTTAGTCTGTAAAGTGCACATATAAGAGGGTTCATTGATATTTCATGACAATTTGATGCATGCATAACTTGCGATCTGTGGTGGAGTGCTGCCCAACACATAATTTTCATTGACTTACTAACATTTAAACCAGACACAGTTTAAATCTTTCAAAGTAGGTCAGTATAAAGGAAGAGACTTAATGCTTGTAGGTAGTATCTTAGTGGGGATAAACTTTAATTGCTTCTCTGTCAGTGAATAATTAGTACTTTTGTGAGAAGGAAAATTATAACCAGTGGTATTATAACACATAGCTGCTTATTAAAAGGAGTTATAATAATTTCATTCTTTTCTGCTTTATTTGATTAATTACTATTTGGTCTTTCAAATTTATTATATAAATTCTATAAAGAAAAGAAGTCTTACAGATAGTAATGTTAGATGTATCTTTCCAATTCTTTTTTTTTTAATTAGGTATTTTCTTTATTTACATGTCAATTTCTCCTTTCCCAGTTTCCCCTGCAAAAAGCAAAGCAAACAAACAAACAAAAACAACAAGAACAAACTCCTTTTGCCTCCCCCCTCCTCATGCCTGCCACCCCACCCTCTCCCACTTATTGGCCCTGGCATTCCCCTACACTGGGGCACAGAACCTTCACAGGACCGAGGACCTCTCTTCCTATTGATGATCAGCTTTGCAATCCTCTACTATACACATGCTGCCAAAACATTTAGTCCCACCATATGTAGTCCTTGGATGGCAGTTGGGTCCCTGGGAGCTCTGAGGGTACTAGTTAGTTCATATTGTTGTTCATCCTAAGGGGCTGCAAACCCTCCAGCTCCATAGAACCTTTCTCTAACTCCTTCTTACCCTCATTGGAATCTTCTAGCCTATAAAAGGAATAAGAAGCCATCACAGCAGTTGAATTTCTTCTTTCCTCTCCTATCTCTATCCCCTATCTTTCCTTCATCTTTTTTCTTACCTTTTCTCTGCTCTTGGGATCTCTTGTCCTCCAGTTCCCTGTCCTGCTTTCTTCAGTTTTCTGTCTTGTTATGAAGGTCCAGGCTCCTTATGTTGCTAAGGTTAGCTTGGAACTTATGTCACTTGAACTCAAGATCTTCCTGCATTAGCCTGGAATTACAGGAATATGTTACTATGTCTGGCACTTAATCTACATGCCTTATGCATTACTCTGTAAAAAGACAATGTTACATTGTCAACAGGTCATGATTTTTCCAGTCAACTTTATCACATATAGCTAAAAGTTTCCACTTAGACTTCAAAAAAGACGAAATCAATCTGGAGGTTCCTCAGAAAATATGAGGTGGATCTACCAGAAGACCCAGCTATACCATTCTTGGGAATATACCCAAAAGAGCCCCACAATGCCACAGGGGCACGTGTTCCATTATGTTCACAGCAGTCTTATTTGTGATAGCCAGAAGCTGGAAACAACCTAGATGTCCCACCACAGAAGAATGGATACAGAAAATGTGGTTCATTTACACAATGAATACTACTCAGCTATTAAGAATGAGGACATCCTGAGATTTGCAGGCAAATGAACGGAACTGGAAAGTATCATCCTCAATGAGGTAACTCAGACCCAAAAGAATGTGCATAGTATGTACTCACTAATAAGTGGATATTAGCCAAAAAAAAAA
>JADRCD010225584.1:0-12905 GCA_019843815.1 Montemys delectorum | reverse complement strand
AAAAAAAAAAAAAAAAAAAAAAAAAAAAAAAAAAGAGTACAGAATACCCAAGATACAGTCCACAAAACTCAAAAAGGTCAGCAAGCTGAACTGCCCAAGTGAGAATGTTTCAGTTCCATTTGGGAGAGAGAAGGAAGCAATCACAAGTGGGGAGGGAGGGAGGGACCTGGAAGGGAAAGTGGACAGGGTGGGAG
Source organism: Montemys delectorum (assembly GCA_019843815.1). NCBI lineage: Eukaryota > Metazoa > Chordata > Mammalia > Rodentia > Muridae > Montemys > Montemys delectorum. The sequence continues at coordinate 12,711 of JADRCD010225584.1, read as the reverse complement.
AGGGAGGGAGGAGAAAGGAGCCTGATCTGGTATTGGGTGAGGGAAAAGACTAAACGCCCTGAGGGCCAACAGAAAGAATGGAAACATAAAACCTCAGGAAATAAAATGTTGGTGAAACTCTCCAGAATGCACCAATGACCTGGGAGGTGAGATACTCTCAGGACTCAAAGGACCTTAGATGAAATGCCTGTCAGTAGTAGGGAGAGGGAACTTATAGAGCCCATCTCCAGCAGAAAGACAGGACATCAAGTGAGGGATGGGGTTGCCATCCCATAGTCACAACTTTGACCCATAATTGTTCCTGTCTGAAAGAATTACAGGGATAGAAATGGAGAGGAGCCTGAGGAAAAGAAGGTCCAGTGACAGGCCCAAAGTGGAATGCAGTTGAAGGGGAGGCCCCAAGGCCTGATGCTATTACTGAGGCTATGGATTGCTCACAAAAAAGGGACCTATCATAACCACACTCTGAAAGATCCAACAAGCAGCTGAATGAGTCAGATGTAGATATTTGCACTCAACCAATGGGCAGAAGCAGCTGACCCTTGTTGTTGAATTAGGGAAGGCTGAAAGAAGCTGAGAAGGGGGATCCTGTAGGAGGACCAGCAGCCTCAATTAATCTGAACTCCTGAGATCTCTCTAACACTGGACCACCAAACAGACAGCATACACCAGCTGATATGAGGCCCTCAACACCCATACAGTAGAGGACTTCTGGTTTGTGGTCATTCAGATATGATACGTCTATCCCTCAGGAGACTGGAGGCCCCAGGGAGTTTAGAGGTCAGGTGTGTTGGGAGGTGACATAGAGACATCACATAGAGACAGGGGGTTGGGTAGGAGGTACGGGATGTGGAACAGTTGGAGAATGTATCAAGGGTGGGAATAAAATATAGAGTGTAAAAAATTAATTAATTAAAAAATGAAACTGAAAAAATATATCTTTAATGTGCTGGATTTAGTTGTTTGGGATATTAATCTGTTTGTGGCTACTCTGGTTAACATGTGAAGTTCATGAACTTCTGCTTTTGGATATGGGGTCTGGGTGGTGGAGTTCTTCAGAGAGGTTATAAAATTTTAGGAAGTGTTACCATCTGTAGGAAGTGGACCATAGGCAAGGGTTTTTAGTGCTGTAGCTTAGTCCTGTCTTCTGATTTGCAGAGTTTTGTATAAGCTACTAGGATACACACTACTTCCATTGCTATCCCCGCCCCACTATGGTGGATTATATCTTCTAAATTAAGAAACCAAATAGAGCCTCTCTACCTTTTGTTGCTTCTTGCTTCTTATTTGATAGTGGTGATGATGAGGGAAGTAACTGCTTATTGGATTTTACGGCAGTTGTATTTCTTCCTTCTTTCACAATCTGCCTTAGTCTTTTGTACTGTGACTATACCAATCAATGCTGCCATCATCATTTTACTAAGGGTTGACTTTCTCACTAGAATTTGTTTTCTAGACTCTTTGGTAATAACTGATTTTACTAGAGTGAGCAAATACATTAATGTGGCGGCCTTATTCTTAACATGGTAAAACATTTCATCTTCTTATTCTATGATTGTGTGTGTGTGTGTGTTTGTGTGTGTGTATGTGTAATATCTATCAATCTGTCAATCTGTTTATTCTATGATAGTTTATTACAGGTCACTTTGAGTCTGTATAGAATATAGCTGGTATTCCTTGACTATTGTAGAGGTGGGAGTTGGAGTATCTCTTATTCTTTTGCTTGCTCTTAGCTCCCTTTTCGTCTTTCTGGGATGTCTCATCGGTCTTGATATTAGAGTTGGTGAGTAACTTGCTAGTCCATGTTCCACTGATATTGCTGGATGGCCTGTTCTTTTTTTAAAGGGAAATGGAGGAGGAGTAGATATGGGGAAGAGTGGAGGTAAGATGCCTGAAGGAGTAGAGGGGCAAAAAAATTGGGTTCTGGATGTAATGCATGAGAGAATAATAAATTTATAAAGAGATTTAGACATTCAATATAAAGGTTTTGACATGAATAGTAGAATTGGTAGGCAGCTTCTGAGGCAATATTATTTAAGAACAAGGAAACATCACAATATTTAAATAAAATACAATTTATTAATTGGATTGAAAACATGCTATTCTATTATATTAAATTACAAAACAACATATTTTGTGAAAATTAAACATATCCCATATACCTTGCAGGAAGAAGGTAGCCTACAAATATTGCAACAATAGTATTCTGATAGCTATCTGTTAGTCAAGGTTCTCTGGAAGAATAACCAGTAGAATGAATATATGTTAGTAATATTTGGCTCATAACATTTGGTCTGACAATCCAACAAGAGTCATCTTTGTGGTAGATAGATTGAGAACACAGTATCACACTATAAAGTAAGATGCCTCAGAATTCCAATTCTATTGATAAAGGATTGAGTGCGCTCCTAGAGAGTTGAAAGTCATCAATAATCAGTACATTGGTGAAAAGCTGAAGCATCAGATTTTCATGCCAGTGAAGATTGTTAGCAAACCAAATAATAAGAAAGATACACTCACCAACATAAAAGCAATGGCAGGCAGGAAACAAAAAGCTGTATGTTTCCCTTAAAGACTCTATTTATCCAGCTGGAAGGCACTATACTTCTTTGATGGGTTTATTAGTTAGTATATCTATGAAAAATTCTGAAAAGCTCATCCAGAGTCATGTCTCTTTTTTGATCTCAGGAGTAATCAGGACAACCAAGATTAGTCATTATTTTAGTTAAGGTTTTCAGTGTTATGAAGAGACACTATGACCAAGGCAACTCTTATAAAGGACAACATTTAATTGAGTCTGGCTTATGGTTTAAGGAGTTAAGCCCACTCTCATTGTGGCAGGAAACAGCAATATTCATGCATGCATGATGCTGGAGGAACTGAGAGTTCTATATCTTGTTCTGAAGATAAACAGGAGAAGACTGTTATTCTCAGGCAGCTAGGAGGAAGCTCTCTCAAAACCTACCCCCACAATAACAAAATTCTCCCAACAATGATTGCTACTCCTTGGATCAAGCATAGTCAAACCACCACAGTCATCATATAATATCATTTTGTAGATGACAAGCTAAAATCAAATGCTAGCTGATGTTTTTAAGATCCTATAACTTCTCATCCATACAACTCCTCTATTACAAGGTCAAAACTAATCCACAGATGTGAAAGTCCACATGGAAATGACCATACCTCCAAGCATCTAACATGAGAGCTACTGTTTGATCTGATCTCCTATTATAGGGAAATAAATGATGTTCTCTGACTTAATAGTCCATGGCACATTTCATTATACCACATTGCCTTTCTAGGATAAAGTTGGCAGGAGATTATTTGATGATAAAATGACTGCCTATTGGTATAGAAAATGGGTTGAGGCTTATACAAATGCCTTCCATTTAGGAAATGGATGATGATCAGAGTAAGCATCATATTAAGAATGAATGTCAAACAGTTGATGATATTAAGAATTAAACTATTATCTAGTTATTATTTATTATCAAAATTATATCATTATATGTATTGCATATAACCAATTTCATGGCATTCATTTGTATCAAACTGAATGACTGTATTAATGGGTATTGAATGAACTGCATTGGCATCATAACCACATTCTGATTCCTAGGAGTGATAGATACTTTAGGATGCAGAACAAGACAATACTGATAACTATTATCTGCACATTTTCCTCCAACAACAAGAAGATTTTAAAAAAGAAAACAGTAGCTACAAATTTTAATACAGATGATAAAGTATTTATACATTATCAATGGACAAAGAATACTTATTTGGTGAAAAGACAAATGTTATTGTATCTTATTAAGCTCACTGCCCTGATCAGACATGCTATTTGAGTTATCTTCACCCATTATTATTTTAGGTCTAAGCTTTGTTACCTGCTACACAGTTCTTACTTTTCCCTTTCCAAATATTGCGGCTTAGTGAAAAGCAATCTGATCAGGGATATCAACCACACAAATCTACTCAAATTCCCTGGATTGAAATTCAGTTATCTCCTGGTTGACCAGAGTTTGTTTGTTTGTGTGTGTGTGTGTGTGTGTGTGTGTGTGTGTGTGTGTGTGTGTGTGTGTGAGAGAGAGAGAGAGTGAGAGAGAGAGAGAGAGAGAGAGAGAGAGAGAGAGAGACAGACAGACAGACAGACAGACAAACAGACACAGATAGAAAGATACAGACACAGACACAGAAAGACAGAAACAGGGAATGAATGCCCTTGGTGAACAATTATAAAATATTTGAATAGCAAATTTATATTTGGAAGAAATTGTGGGAAATGATAGTGAACAGAAACTGGCAATTCATATTGAACTTGAATATATTTTAAGATTATTGAAAGATGATTTGAAAATTAGTAATTTTGTTCTCTGTTGTATAAGGACTACCTGACCTTGAGACGCTAAGGACAGCCAATTATTGCTGTTTCTCCCTGGTCTGTTATTTCAGTTGCCTCATCTTTGTTTTGCTACTTTACAGGCTTTCTTGAGGGTTTCCTTCTGTGGTAGCAAGCTGAGAATTAAGGGCAGATGATCCCCTCATTGGCTTGAACTTCAGCTAAGCCAACTGGAAACTCCAGGCCTCCCTGGCGTCATAACTCATCTTCCTAAGTGTCTACCCAAGGTACCTCATTTGGACCTCCTTAGAGAACGAATGTTTAAGACAGTAGGATTATTTATCTAATGGCTCCTCCCCCCACACTGAGGTGAAAATGCTAGGAACCCAAGACAAACACAGTAAAATCACATGCCACCTTGCTTCAGAAATCAAGCAATCTTTTTAGTATTCTTTTATAAGGTGTTAGACAAAATTAATTGTGGGAAGAGACGGCAGAAAGCCAATGAAAGAGAGCCAAGTGGTTCACTAGACACATTTCTTAAGGACAGCACTGGCAACTTGCTTAGTGCATTCCTTACTTTTGCTTCTCTGTGACAACATTATAAGTCATAAATGACTTAAAAGAAGGAGATACTTTTATTTTAGGGTCACGGTTAAATGGGTTGGGAATCCTGTATCAAAGGGAAAACATGTTAGAAGAGTTCAGATCACTGTGGTAGGGGTATATAGCAGGCAATGTTTTCAACATGGATGATACAGTCTTCAGAAGTGTACCTTTAGTTATCTTCCCAAACCAGCTAGGCTCTATTTCCGAAGGGTTCCACAGTCTTACGATATAGTGCCACCGCCATGGTTTAAAGGGAAGCACTCAAAACATGTTTTGTGGGGGACATGGGACATTTCACTTTTAAGCGGCAACATTAGATAATGTAGTTTCATTGTCTTAAGTACTTTCAAGGCCTTCTTTGAGGTATAATCAGTGACTAAGAATTATTAGCATCATCTATGCAAAGAAATACATGAAACTTCAGTTTCCATTAAATATTATTTTTATATTGTTTATGTGAACTCATATTTAAAATATTCTCTATTTTTGTTTTCTCTGAACCGTGTCTAAATCATCTTTCTTTGTTGCATCACTCTCAGTGTAGATCTATCCCAGTTCTGAACTTAAAAGGAAACTCATCAACAGCCATATAACTTACAGCCCAAAACTACTTCTCTGACTTTGTAAAAAGAAAACTCTAGTTTTTAAACATAAACGTGTGTCTCTCTGTCTCTATCATATTCTTTTACAAATTCTAACTCATTCTTGTACACACTCACACACCCCCATACCCTCACACACACAAAATAGCCAACAAACGAACCCCAAATTTTTAACTATGTCAATAGTGCCATGGTATCTCAGATTTTCTTATTTATTGGTTTGTGAATTATTTATTAGACAAAGTATTCTGGGAAATCTGCAAATCATATCAGATATTGCAAGGCTTATGTTGTGAAATTAATGTTTTGTGAACCATTTTCCTTGTCTGTAATTCTCAAGCTTATTATACTCATCTGGAAGACTTGTTGGAACACAAATAAATGGACCTCACCCTATGAGTGTAAGATATATTAGGTCTGTGATGGGAACTGAGGATTTGCATGTCTGACATGCTCAGGAAATAGTGTTGCCTCTGGTCTGGGAACTAGGCTTTGAGAACCACTCCCCAGACAATGATCTCTCCATGGTTTAGTTCTTGCTTGATTCAAGATGAGACAATGTAACTAACAGCCATAGTTTGCCTGTGCAATGATGCTTCAAGATTGAGAATAACGTCTGGGTTTATTATTTTCCATGAATAAATGTAGACTGACCCCAAGGGATTCATAATCCCACAGAATCAGAGTCAGGAATGACTGAAAAAGTCAATTGGTCAAATTCAATATTCAATAATAGAAAACCCATCATGTTTCATCAAAATTCATTTATACAGATGAGTCCATAGAGACAATCTAATTTCCAGACAAGTATAATATAATGATAAGATCCTGGAGTTCCAAATCAGAGCCTAGGATGAGTGTTTGATTGTACCATTTATTAGATAAGTATTTCCTGTGTGTTTGCCCTCCCACCCTGGTCTGGGAAAATTTGATCTCTTACCTATGAAGTAAGAAACATCATAATAGAATCAACATTACAAAAGTGTTATGAAAACTAAATGAGGCAATCTATGGAAAACTCTCCATAGTTGCTCCCCAGATTGGCTAGATATTTGAACTAATTAAAGACCAGTATTTGAGTCACTGCTACCTTTGTTTTGCTGATAACTGCAATCTATACACTTCTTTGACTTCACACTCTATAGGTGACTAGGAGGCAATTCCAAGGGACCAATTGAGTCTTCTTTTAGAACAGAAAGATGTAAAATCACAGACTCACAGACTGTCTAACTGCTTCACTTGTAAATCAGACACCCAACCCCTTCATCTCACAAGCTTTGTTGTTAAGGAGAGAAAACAAAGATCTCAGCTATATAAAGGAACCCTAGCTCCCCCTCCCTTGTCATCATAAACTCATGATCTCATCTAGTACCTGCTTTCATACAAGGAAGAAGTTATGTAGGATAAACTAGAATGAATTATGCCAGGAGTCTCCTATCACCTCCTTCAAATTTATGAAATCAAGAAATTTATTTTATTAACTGACTTTCCTGGGACATTTCTTTGAAGGCTCTCTCACCTTTAGTGTTTCTATCATGCTGGGTACTATGTCTCTCTAATGTTTCTCCAAAGTTTGGCCACTTTAAGTCCATAGCATGATTGCCCATGATTGATTCCCATGGTTGCAAGATTCTCTTCATCAAAACAGTTTATTCTGTGAATTAGTCCTGTATTAGCACTCACTGTCCCAAAACAATCAACAGCATCCCATCTGCTAATTTTTATTATAGAAAGAGGTTGAATAATTTACCCTAAGCCACATGCAGGCATATTCAAACACCTCAGCTCTTTGCTCTTCTTCAGATAACTTGATCAACCATGCTATCTTCCCATATGCCATACAGGACCTATTCTTTTTATCTCCTCTATTTATAACTAATATGTCCTCATTAGGTGGCCAGGTAGGTACTAGAGGAGTAGTTCTCAAGCTTCCTAATACAGTGACCCTTTAATAAATTCCTCATTTTGTGGTGACCTCAGACTGTATGTTATGATTGCTATCTACCTAGAGGCTTTCTCATAAAGAGCAAAGATACACCATTGCCCCTCCCTGAAGAATTAATCCAAATGGAATTTCCAATCATATGCATAAGAAGCCACCTCTCAAGACACTACGTGTTTAAATTTTTAAGAAATAACATAAATACTACCTGAATATATAAACTGGGCAAATAGTCTTTCTGACCATTGTGCACATTTGCCTCATGATAATATTTTCCGCAGCAATGGTCTCTGACCTCTCACCATTCTCTTTTTCGAGAGCACCTCCGTGTGCTCTCAAGCATCTGTCATAAACCACAGGTCTGCTTCACTATGCTCTGTGTGCCTTATCTGAATCTTTTGAAGATCGCAAGGACAGGAGAGCTGGAGGAGAATTGAGGAAGATCCTAGTAATGCTTCTTTTTGTCTACTTGATCAAAATCCAGAGACTTTAATATTTGTTAAATACCTCAGTCAGTATTTCAAGCATAGGGTGGATATAACAAACACAAACAATAAGACAGAAGATGTTACTGGAGATATAACTGATTATAAAACATGTATTCATGTACTGGGCTTGGTTTTTTTTTAAAGATAATATTTTCAAAGCCATTGCCTGCGAAATATCATTGTCTGCATTAAATGCAAGCTCCCTTTATCTTCTCTCTGGTATCTGAGAACTATGTCTGGCTTATCAAATCTTTCCCATTTTGATTTTCTGAAAGTAAATATTGAGGAAATAAAATCTGAAAGTTGCAACATTCATATCTGGAGTAAGAATATAGACAGATAGCTATTCTGATTTATGATGCTCACAATTTTAAGAAAACTAATACTGATAAAGAATAAGATATCTGTGTAAGAGATGCCTATCTTCCTCTAGAAGCTCTGAGTTGCAGAGCTTTAATTGAAGTTTCCACAAAACAGAAATTGTGAGTACTGCTGTTCTATTCCTCACATATTCTCATTTATCTAGAACAGTAAAAACTGGGTTCCAGTGGAAAAAAAGGAGTGGTAAATGATTAGAATAATTGCATTAATTTAATGCTTTTTCTGCAGTCGTATACGTGCAGTTTCTCAGGCAAAACTTTTAAGCAAAAGAAGAGAATTGAATGGATACCAAATACTTTCCTTTCAAGTAAGAAATATGCATGACCACTTCCCTTGCTTGATGCTAATTCAATTTTATAGGGTTAGCAAATATTTTTTCCTCCAAACTTTAATATCAAGAGGACTTTTCAATTTAGAAATGAATATATTGCATCTACCAAGGGCTTTACCTTGATTAACCTTCCTAAGTAACAAGGGAAATTGCTTGCTATGAATATGTTTGCATGTGAACCTCAAGCTGGTATTATTGACATAAGAGGTCATTCTGACGAGGTTCTAGCATCGAGGGAGGACAGTGGTGAAGCTATACTAATTGTGACCATGAAGAGCCTGTAAGTGTTTTCATTAAAAGTCAATACTCATGCATATTTTCAATTCACCATCTGGCCCTCTTTACACTGATACTTAAAATTCAGAAAGCTGATTTAGTTACCAGATTTCTTCATCAATTTGTCATGTATTTATAGGCTACCATTTTGTCATTCCTAGGAAATGCACAGTGAAGCCAAGGAACATGTTCCCAGCAGACAATTCTATATTTACTTACATGTTTTGAATCAAAATGGTAGCATATTGCTAAACATAGTTTAATTTACTATTTTGTGTGAATGGATGTGTCTGTTCTCTCAAATATATGTATGAATCACAGACTTTTAAGAGCATTTAAGATTTTATGTTTAATAATGAGCTAAATTTATACTCATTGTCTGTATGGATGTGTGTCAATTACTGGGCTCATTCTCAGTCACCTCCTTGGAAATCACAATGAATTTAGTAAGTAATCACCTACTGACCTCTTTGAGCAGATCTAATTTTTGATATTTATTTGTAATTTGTTAAATATGTAATTTGTATTTATAGATGGCATTATTAATTCATATTACTTCTGTTTATATTTTATAATTTAAGCGATTGTTTGAATTATATTTACTCTTCTTCTGGTTTAGAAAATAACACCTTGAGTGAATAGAAGATTGTAAGCCCTGTAAATTTTAGAAATAATTCTTTCTTTAATGACTAAGACCTTGTCGGTTCTTGGCATATGATTAACACTGTTCAAAAATCCACAAGTAGTATGTACTAAGAGCTGGTAGAAGATGAATACATAAGTATTTTTATAGATTTTAAAAATAATAACCAGATTAATTCATGAATTTACTCTCATTACTTTGATAATAGGATAATCAAGGTTTAAAAGGGGACTGGACCACCAACCAAAGAATACACATGGAGTAACTCATGGCACTGGCCACATATGTGGCAGAAGATGGCCTTGTTGGACATGAGTGGGAGGAGAGGCCCTCTGGCTTGAGGGTATTCAATACCCCAGTGTAGGGGAATGCCAGGGTGGGAGGATGGGAATGGATGGATGGGGGAGCACATCCATAGAGGCAGGGTGAGGAGGAATGGGATAGGGGGCTTCCAAAGGGTAGACCTGGAAAGGGGAAAACCTTTGAAATATAAATAAAGAAAATATCCAAGAAAAAAAAGAAACACTAGTTTTTGTTTGTTTGTTTGTTTTGTTTTTTGTTTTTTGAAAAGATAAATAATAGTCTATTTTCACAGCCATGAAACAGTTGAGGTATGATCAAAACCTGTGTTTGGGGACTCGCAGTAGTATTTATTACATATAAATTCCAGTGGTAGAGCATTCTTTGTTATCTATCATAATGTTCTGGGTTCTTGAACAAAAGATATACATACACACAGCCTTTATGTTTTGATATGCCTTAATAAGCTCAATGGCTGAGCTACTTCTTAACCTCCACGCGGCTAATCCACATCCCTCAAACAATCCTGAGTTATTACTTACTGAATCTTATATTCCATCTTGGCTGCCTTGGACCCAATGAGGCAGCCCTCTTGGACTGCTCTTCCCAGGCTCCTACATGACAGCTATGCTCTCTGTTCTGTATCTTCTCTGGCATGGCCCAACCTCTCCTCTACCTCTCTCTGCATAGTGAATCTCCTCCCTTCTTCTTCCTCCCTGTCTCTAGCCCAGGAATCCTAAAAATCCTTCCTATGTCTGCCTTACCTAACCATTGGCTGCCAGTATCTTTATTTATCAATCAGAACCAATTGGGGACAGGTTCCCAGAAGCTAGGTGCTTATAGATGTTCTTGTGCAAACAGTTTTGGTGACACAAATTAACATAAGAATGCCAGAAGTCATAGGGGCTGGAAAGCCTTAACTCTCTGGTAGAGTACTTGTCTGGTATGTACAAGTCCCAGAATTCAATTTCAGTATGGAAAATTTTAAATAAAAAGAATAGTTAATGTTTAATGTTGAAACATTTTAAAAAATATTATGATGTGACTTTACTGACAGAACTTTACTATACTGACTCAGAGAAAATGTTAACATATTTTGCATGTAATATTCTACTTCTTAGTAAAATTCATCTGAAGACTATACTGTACATGTAATTAAATCCTGATAGTATCAAGATCTGTTACATTTCTCATCTAATTGCCCTATGTCATGTACTCCTATTTGTTCCCACGAAGAAGTCATAGACTTTGTTTTGTTGATACATAATTTATTGAGCTTTGCATAAACCCTAAATTCTGTATTCCTTTCTATATATAAGCCTTTAATCCCTTAAATTGTCTCTAATTTTTAAATTTATTTTAGAAATCTCATCAATATTTTATTTGAGCTTCTTTGGTATCAGCTGTTAGACTAAATCTGGTGTCAAATTATATATTGTTTGTATCACATGCTGTATTCTCAATATAAACATATAAAATTGAATAATTAAATTTTTTGTTATTTCTAACAAATTATTACAAAAAGTATATGGTTAATAAATGCTAAAGATTAAAAATAATAAATGGAAAAGTATTGAGATTTGTACATTAAAATTATAAATCAATTGTTAATGGGCATCATGAATAATGTAGTAGGTCTGCTACATTCCTGGCTGTTTACAAATGAGGAATATAGTCATAAATTTGTGGGAGAGACCAAGTTTCACAAGGAACAATACTGATAGCAATCAGGAAAGAGAAAGGTCATGTCAGGAAAGGCATGCTGTACTTTCAACTGTCAGAATCCTGACCTATATCATCCATACCTCAGACATGGATTTTATCAATGAGATAAGATCTTTTATAGATCCCATCAGAAATTCAGTGTTCTTAAATATAGCTCATCTGATGTAATTTCAAAATGTGACAATTGCAACATATATTGAAAGTGTTTCTGGGATTAAGTTTGTGGCTTAAGTAACTTGGGCAAATGTTAGTATTTATCATAAACAGTAGGAAAATGAGTGCTAGTAAGATTCCATCAGTCTGCCTCCATTCTGGCTTTAATGATGGTATGCCCTGATCATGGACACAAATGCACTGGCCTATAATGGAGAATGACTCATTAGGTTGCCATGGCATAAAAATAATATTATGTAACCCAGACTTCACTGCGTATAAAGTGATTAAACAGTAATGCTCTCAGCTACTGTTGCTTTGGGCAGTTTTGATGATGCTACACAGCAAGAGCCATGGTTGTTACCCAAATGGAAGATCTGTGTCTAGTTATGTCTCCATTAGGAACAGATTTTACCCACCAGAGATCCTTTAAAACTCTTTCCTTATTTAGTGGGGGAGAGCACATCATCAGAGCAGAAAATAACATTTTCCCCTTTAGATAAACCCAGGGAGAAATGAAAGACACAGAGGACTTAAGTTAGAGCAACATAGTAATATGTTCTGCAGCTATTAGAGGGGCAAGCAAAAATGTTAGTTATGAGTGTTAGTACTGTGTGTTTAAGGAAACAAAGAATTATTAGGTGGACCCAGAAGTAAAAGGAGAAAATAACCCCAAAACAAAAGCTTGTTAAAACTTTACCATTATATGGACTATGCTAGGCTATACCTTATTAGTTTTTAATTATTGTTGCTGTTGTATATTTTTGTCATGTAGGAAATTTAATCAATGATGTGGCTCGTGCTAGAAAAGCACACTACCAGCCCCATCCATTGTTTTCAATTAAAAAATAATTATGTCACTACTCAGCTATTAAAAACAATGTATTTATGAAATTCTTGGGGAAATGGATGGACT
>JADRCD010225582.1:1026-12356 GCA_019843815.1 Montemys delectorum | reverse complement strand
GTGTGTGTGTGTGTGTGTGTGTGTGTGTGTGTGTGTGTGAGAGAGAGAGAGAGAGAGAGAGAGAGAGAGAGAGAGAGAGAGAGAGAGAGAGAGAGAAGTGTATTGGGTGCCCGAGGAAGCCAGAAGAGGGTGTCAGAATCTCTGAAGCTAGAGTTACAGGTAGTTGTGAGCCATCTGGTTTGGTTGCTTGGAACCCAACTCTGATTCTCTGAAAGAACATCATGTGTGCACAGCTGCCTCTTCTCGGCCCCCTCTGCACACGGGAGGCAGAGGCAGAAGGATTTGTAGTCCTGACAGCAAGTTCAAGGCTAGCCCGCTATACACCTGCATCTCTACGCCATGTCAGAGTCTCTGGATGCCATTCTGCCGTATATGTGTGTGTGTCTTTCTCACCTCCCTGTCACTGATGGACAGTTAGACTCTGGATATTTGCCCAGCATGGCCTCACTGCAGTTCCCTTCCTTTTGTGACCCCCATTTCCCATCTGCAGAGTTGTTCCTCCTGTCTTTCCTCATCCTCAGGTCCCTCCTTCTTTAGAATTTTCTCCTCTCCCATCTACCATTTCAGAAAGATCTGTGCTGCTTGGAGGTGGGGGAGGGACGCAAGGGCAGTTTTTTTCTTCCCACAAAGGCCTCTGTTCCCCAAGATAAATGACAATTTAAACAAAGAAATATTTCATTAAGGGTTGATATCTTAATGAGCTGTGCCAGGATCCTTCCAGGCACTCTATAGACTCCCCCTTACACTAAGAGGGGGCTCCAGCCCCTGCAGGAGGAAGCTTATCAGTTTACCATATTGGCCCGAATAGAAGACCATGCTGTGGGCCTAGGTCCCGGCGAGGTCCCTGGCACGGTGGAGCTGAGGCCCATCAACCTATGTGCCAGAGCCCTGGGAGATGCTTGCAGCAACTTTGAAATTACTTAGAAAACAGGCAGATTTGTGTCTGTGGTGGTGGTGGACACAGGGACTTTGGGCTGATTGGTGGGGAATCTCTCATTAAAGATCAGGAAATGAACAATACCATGACAAGCATGAGCAGTTTTCCATTAATTACATTCATTCCATTAATTACAGAACGCCATCATGAGAGCTCTTGCACAGAGAGGTTTCTGTGTGGGGAAAGTGAGCCGGGCAGAGCAGGACCCAGGAGAGCGGCCCTGGTGCCTTAGCTGTCCCTCTACCATTCTTGAGGTAGGTGAAATTGAGAAGCAATCTCAGCACTCGCCTTTAGTCCCAGCACTCAGGTAGCAGGGGCAGGCAGATCTCTGTGGGTTTGAGGCCAGCCAGGTCTGCGTTGTGAGTTCCAGTACACAGGGCTACACAGTGAGACCCTGTCTCAAGAGAGAGACAGAGGCAGTGAGAATAGCTCCAGATGGTCTCAAGGCAGGTGAGTGCCGCCATACTGTCTACCCACTGTGACATCACCAGCCACCCTGACTCTCACATCCTATCCCATAGCGCTGAGGACAGAAAGCAAAGCTTCATGTGTGCTACGTGAGTCCATATCACTGAGCATCATTGCCATCACCCTCCACCCACCCGAACAGACAGTGGATGTAAGGTGGCCTTTCTGCGTCCCTACTGGATGTGGTGTGTGAGCTAACCGGCTTCTTAGGTTTCCCTACACTGCTCCAACTCATAGTCTATGCCAGGCCTGAACCCCAGGATTCCCTTCCTGGTTCATCTGCTCCCTCTTCTTTTTGGTCTCCCTTTTACCACTTAGGATCCATTCTTCTCCAGTTTCATCTACATTTGACCTCTGGTATTCTTACCCCAGGATTCTCTCTGTGGCCGCCTCCTCATCACCTAGGGCGTGGTGCAGTTGCTGTCTTGTTATGTCTCACCCTCACCATTTGCACACTCTAGCTTCCCATAAGCCAACGCCTGCTTTTCCTTTCCCGGAGGGTTCCCTCCAAGTATCAGAGCCAACTACTCCACAGGGAAGAGTACATAAATGTGGGGAGTTGATCCTCTACCATAACAGGTAGGATCGGATGTATAAATGTCTCATTAAAAAAAAAAAAAATCTGCTCTTGGGCTAGAGAGATGGCTCAGCAGTTAAGAGCACCGACTGCTCTTCCAAAGGTCCTGAGTTCAAATCCCAGCAACCACATGGTGGCTCACCACCATCCTTAACGAAATTTGACACCCTCCTCTGGTGTGTCTGAAGACAGCTACAGTGTACTTACATAAATAAATCTTAAAAAAAAAAAAAAAGATTAAAAAAAAATCTGCTCTTGCATGGATCAGTGGTAGAGTACTTGCCTAGTATATATACAGCCTTGGGTTGGATTCCCAGCACTTCAAAAGAGAATGAGAAGGAAGGAAGCACAGACACGTGGCATGAAACAATGCACCCTTGTAATCAAAGCTCTAGGGAGGCTGAGGTAGGAGAATCACCATGAATCAGAGGCCAGCCTGGGCTGCAGAGTGAATATCAGGTCAGCCTGGGCTAGAGGGAGACCCTGTCTCAGGAAAATGATCCCCACCACAAAGGTCAAACTAAATCTCAGGCATGCACACTCCTCGTACCCAGGGTTTGTTGGCGGCACTGGGACCACACTTAGCGGCTGACTTGAGAACACATTCATTGTGTTCCTTCCCATTCACATCTTACTTCCCCACTCCGCTGCTGGGGTTCCTGCAAGTCACATGTTTGCAATGGGACGGTCCTCTCTGCTTGCTTCTGTGGGCATTGCTATGATATTTTTGGACAGGACAAGAAGGTCAGTGGAGCTTGATGTCAGTCTCAGGATTACAGAGAGCATGATCTGGGTTCAGTCTGTGGCTTCTGACACAACAGGGATCTCATCGGTCTCCTGGGTTTCCCTCAAAGAGTTGGGGTTCGAGGCCATTTCCTGGTTTTGTTAGATTTTATTTGGGGGGGGGGCTGGAGTTATGGGTGGCTTAGCAGGTAAGAGCATGGGCAGCTCTTGCAAATGACTCACATTTGGATCTCAGTTCCCACATGGTGGCTCCTTATTTGTAATCCCAGTTCAGGGGTGGAGGGGTGTGAGGGGATCTGGTGCCCTCTTCTGGTCTTTGAGGGCACCAGGCACACGTATGGTACACATACATTCAAATACTCATACATACAGTACAATCACATTTTAAAAAGTTATGTTGGGCTGGAGGAGATCGAGACGTTGCTCAATGGTCAGGAGCACTTGCTATTCTGGAAGAGGACCAGAGTTCACTTCCCAGCACACTTATCTGATGGTTTATAACCTCCTCTAACTCCAGCTCCAGGGAGTCCGATGCTCTTTCTGCTCTCCGAAGGCACCTCTATAAATGTGCACAGACATATACATGTACATACAAGTAGACACACACATATAAGTAAACACAAAATATTTTTTAAGACTTTTTTTTTTTAATGTGTGAGTGTATGCCACATATGTACAGGTGGCCAAGGAAGCTATAAGAGGGTGTTAGGTCCTCTGGCACTAAAGTTATCCGTGGTTATGAAGCACCTGATGTGGATCCTTGGGACATCCTCTGGAAGATTAGTAGGTACCCTTAATTTCTGAACCATTGCTCAATCTTCCTTGGCATTCACATCTTGAAGGTAGGAGGTGAGGGGCGGGTAGGTCCAGTGGACACAGGCAGGGCAGAGAAAGTACTTCTGGGCTGTTCAGTCTCTTGCGCCTCCCGTCAGGGCCGCTGGCTGACAGTTCCAGTCAGAGCCTGGGATTGTAGACTGAAAGCTGAGACAGTAAAGTCTTAGGGTCAGAGACAGGGCAGATGAGAAGAAAGCCACTAGGAGGGTGGGACAGAAGTTGGCTGTGTTTGGGCCTCAGGGATGCTAGCTGAAGAAACTTTCTAAGCTTTTGCTTAAACAGCATTCTCTACAAAAGGGCAGCTGAGGCATGAGAAGGACGGTTTGCTGCTTTGTGGTGCTGGGAACTGAACTGAGACCCTTTGCTGTGCTAGGCGAGTGTCCTACCACTGTGCTACATGCCCAGTCCAGGACTTTCTCCCTGAAGGATGCCCGTCCTCTGAACGTAGGATGTCCTTGCGGAGAGTCTTAGGACCAGAGGAGGTATTAGTCTGCCTCTTTCAAGAAATATTTAACATGCGTAAGTGCCTCTCTCTCCCTGTGTATATGTGTGTGTGTATATGTGTGTGTGTGTGTGTGTGTGTGTGCACATGTACCACATACAACAGCCCATGGGGGTCAGAAGATGATATGGTATCCCGGAAACTGGAGTTATAGACAGTTGTGAGCTGCCATGTGGGTTCTGGGAACCAAGCCTAGATTCTCTGCATGAGCAATGCGTGTTCTTAACCACGGAGCCACCTCTCCAGCCCTGACCGTCAGCCTCTTTTATTAACATGGGTGTGGAGGCCGGCACCGAAGGCAGAATGGATAACCCTATACCTTCTAGACCGGAGAGAATGTGATAGAATCTTCTTGCTTTACATCCTCCAGAGGCAGGGCAGTCCCAAGAATTCCAATGGTTTGTTCAGGAGGTAGTGTCAGAAAACATTGGTGGGAAGTGGGCTAGAGAGGAGGGGGAGATCACAGCATTAATGTAGGGAAAGTGCGCACCCGAGGAGCCTTATTATGCGCCCACGTCCCTGCACAGAGGCCAGGGAGATGGAGCCTGCACCTTTCTTCCCCAGACCCTCAGGCACTGTGGCAGAGCAGCTTGCAGATGTCGTATCTTTACCATACCTACATCTTTGATGGCCTGGGCTGGAGAAGAGAGCATTTCCTTGACCAGACACGCCCTTTCCAGCCCCAAAGAGCAGGTGTGGCATTCTAAGTTCATTATCAAAGTCTGAGAGGTGAGGGAAGGGTTCGGGCACCTGCCACACTCTGCCCTCCTTAGCTTACCCCTTGTGTGGGTTTCAGTGGCTTCGTCCGCAGCCCACTGTCCCCTCTCTCCTCTGCACTTGGGGTTTTCACGCTTCTGAGCTGGCCCTAGAGCTATGCTCGCACTAGCTTCTTGGGCGATCCCATCTACTCTCACAGTTTGCTTTAGTTTGAAGTTATTTTGTGTTGTTTATCAATATTGTATGTGTATACGTGGTCATGCCTGCTATGGCGCAAGTGGGGTCAGAAGAGAACTTTGTGGAGTTGCTTCTCTCCTCTTGCCTTTATGTGAGTTCTGGGCACTGAGCTCAGCTCATCGAGTTTGCATCATTGCATAGCAAGCGACTTTAACCCCTGTGCCCTGCCCTGCTCTCTAGGCTTAATTTTATTTTATGTGTGTGGGTGTGTTGCCTGCCTGCCTGAATGTATGTATGTATGTACATATGTATGCTTACCTAGCACCTGCAGAGGTCAGACGAGGACATCAGATCTCCTGGAACTGCAGTTACAGTTGGTTGTGACCTGTGATGCGGGTGCTAGGAACTGAGATCTGGTCCTTTGAAAGAGCAGCAAGTGCTCTTAGCTACTGAGCCATCTCTCTATCCCCTTACTGTCTTGGACTTAACTACCACCTGTATGTTGGTGGCTTCTGGTATCATCCTGCCTTAGCTTTTTATCCTATTCCTGTGGGCCTCTCAGGATATCACACTCAAAATGTCTCCAACCCTAGTCATCATCACTGAATTTCCGATCCTCCTGCCTCTACCTCCTGCATGCTTGGATTACAGATGTGGACCATCAAGGCTGGTTTATATGGTTCTGGGGACCAAGTCCTGAACATTGTGCATACTGGGTGGCCACGTCATCACTTGAGGCACAACCCCAGCCTCACACTCACTAATTTGATTTAAAACGTGCTTCTCCTGTGGGTTCACTAAGAGCCAGTGGGTTCTCCCACCTCTTCCTCTGTACATCCAGTCAGCCACCTGTCTGTCCTGCCAAGTGGCTTCCCAAGTGGCTTCCAGAGCCATTTGTTCTCTCCTCTCCACCCACGCACTGCTTGCCACTGGGACCCTCGTTACTGATGACTTGGAACATTCTGGTTTCTGAACTGGACCCCTATTTCCAGTCTGATTCCCTCTAGGAACCTCCCCTCCAATGCATCCATCATCTGTAATGATCAAAAAGGTCTATGCTAGGGACTGGAGAGGTGGCTCAGCAGTTGAGAGCACTGGCTGCTCTTCCAGAGGACTTGGGTTCAATTCTTAGCACCCACATGGCAGATCACAGTTGTCTGTAACTCCTGTTCCAGGCAATCTGACAACCTTGCACAGACATACGTGCAGGTAGAACACCAATGTCCTTAAAAGTAAATTATATATATGTAAATATTTAAGTATATTATATATGATATACTTAAAAGTATATTATACATGTAATTTTAAAAAGTATATATTTAAAAAGTATATTTTTAAAACATATATATAATGTTTTTAAAAAGCTCTAGGCCACACATAGTGGTCCACACTTCTAACCCTGCAAGCTAGAAGTTGAGTCATGTGAGCCTCAAATGAAAGGTCAGCCTGGGCTACACAGTGAGACCCTATCATAAAGGGCAGTGAGGACTGAGCAGGTGAGAATATAGCGAAGTTGAAAGAATGCTTGCCTAAGACTTGGGAAGCTCTGAGTTTAATCCCTGGTACCAAATAGACAGGCAATGTGGCACACATCGTAAGCACAGTATTCAATGGAGGCTAGAGGATCAGAAGTTCAAGGTCATCCTTAGTGAGTTTGAGACCAGCCTGGGCTATATATTTGACCCTGTAGAAAAAAGAAAAAGAAAAGTCATGCCTGATGGTGATGGCGCACGCCTTTAACCTCACACTTGGGAGGCAGAGGCAGGTCGATCTCTATGAGTCTGAGGCCAGCTTGGTCTACAGAGTGAGTTCCAGGGCAGCCAGGGTTATGCAGAAAACCTGCCTCAAAAAACAAACAAAAACAAATAAAGAGTTATATGTTCAAGAAACTTTTAAAATAATTTTATTATTATATACGTGTGTGTGTGTGTGTGTGTGTGTGTGTGTGTGTGTGTGTGTGTCTGGATATGTGCCTGCAATTAGGGGCATCCCTTAGATGCTGGGGTTACTAGCAGTTGTCCGCTGCCTGATGTGGTTGCTTCAGTTGACCTCCACTTCTCTGCAAGAACAGCACATGCTCTTGCTCATCACTTGCTCATCACTGAGTCTTCTCTACAGCCTGGAAAAAAAAAACCTTTTAAAAAGTAAGTTCACTTTCAACTATCCTGCATTCATGAAGCCATAGGTTCAATTCAGAGTGTCAGGCTGAACTTGTCATGTACTGCCCAAGATCCATTCCAGGGAGTA
Source organism: Montemys delectorum (assembly GCA_019843815.1). Classification (NCBI taxonomy): domain Eukaryota; kingdom Metazoa; phylum Chordata; class Mammalia; order Rodentia; family Muridae; genus Montemys; species Montemys delectorum. The sequence continues at coordinate 5,153 of JADRCD010225582.1, read as the reverse complement.
AAAGACCTTTTCATAGAACCCTGATGAGCTGAGTTGGATCCCTAGAACCCATAGCAGAGAGAGAGAACGGGCTCCTGAAAGCTGACCTCTGACCTCCACACATTCCACCCACACTCCATAGCACTTGGGCACCTGTATCACAGCCCATACCCACAGCCATACCCATCATACACATGCACACACACACACACACACACACACACACACACACACACACACACATACACGCACACACACATGCACACACATACAGAGAGGCACACACACTAATAACAATTTCACGTATGTATTTTGTTTGTTTGTTTGTTTTTTCGAGACAGGGTTTCTCTGTGTAGCCCTGGCTGTCCTGGAACTCACTCTGTAGACCAGGCTGGCCTCGAACTCAGAAATCCGCCTGCCTCTGCCTCCCAAGTGCTGGGATTAAAGGCGTGCGCCACCGCTGCCCTGCTTCACTTGTGTATCTTTAATTCAGCACCCTGGCCAGACAAAAACTCTTATCCCATCCTATCCACCCCCAGCTGTCACCTGACATTTGCGCTGGGCTTCCTCTAACCCCTGTTCTCCATCCAGAATACCCTTTCTCCCTTTTGCTTTAATTGCCGACTCTAAGACCCATCTTGACACACCTCCTCTTGGAAGCCGGCCCTGAATGCCCCAGGCTGGATTATACACTCTCCTTTTGTGTGCTTGTATCAGAGCAAGCATCAGGAAAGCCAGCCACTTCAAAGGGGCTTAAATAACAATAGAAATGGATCAGATAGGTTCCTGGAACTCCCAGACCCAGGCTTGAGGCTTGCTGCTGTCACTGTGTGCTCTGGGCCCCCTATTGCTTACCTCTGCCTTTCTCTGAGTGTGCTTTGTTCGCAGAGGTCCTGACGGCGAGTAGGCTTCCGGCTCTCACCCTGCCCAGTTCGGTCAAGCAAGCACTGGCTCGTCTGGACTCTTCGAGGCTTTCCTTGGCCCGTCTCATCATCAAGACGGCCAAGGGTTCCCAGAGTCCTGCTGGAAAAGCTGAATCCTGCCCACTATCTTCCTTCTCTTGGCCACACCCATCTGTTTATGCATGCTCAGGGCTGTTTAGTGGCAAGTAGGAGAAGCAGAGACCAGAACACCTCTTTTTTTTCCAGTGATAGAGAGTAAATGTGTTAGGCTTTGCAGCCTGAGAGGCCAAACTAAGGATGTTATGTAGGGATTCATAAAACACGTTATTGATCGAAATTAAGATAATAATTAGCTATTTCCTTCATAGTGGTGGTCTATCAAAGAGATGCAGAGCTCAGGGAAAGGATGCTCGCTGTCTTTTTGCCTTGTTTTGTTTTTGTTTAATATGCAGTCTTTGCTGATGTAGAGAAACCAGGCTGGTGTAGCTGTGGTTTTTTTTGGCTGTTTTATTGGGATCTTGTATATACCACCCTTCCTCACCCCAATACCTTCCAACCCTCACAACACCAGGTAGGAGAGAAAGAAGGTTGGCTATAGGGGGAAGGATGTATAGCCCTCTTTAGATTCTTTCTGGCTGATTAGGGGCATCGAGTTTCTTGGGGCAAGTCCAGTTTTCATCAGCAGAATATCTCCAACCAGCAATCCAGCAACAGCAAAGGTAGCAGCGGGGACTGAGAGCAACAGGCGCCACAGCCCCCTTGGGACTCTCATTTATACCCTTTTCAGAGGCCTTAGAATTCCGAATGTAAACTATCTGCAGCTGGCAAAGATCACGCCCCTCCTAGCACATGAGATAAATCACAATTAGTGGTTGTGGACAATCTGAAGTGGCCCCATATTCCATACCTGGGATTAAAGCAGAAACATCCATATAGCATAACTGGGTTTTTAAAGAAACCAAAATTCTCACTAGAGGCTGGCCTTGAAATTCACAGAGAGCCTCCTGCATCTGTCTCCTGGATCTGGGATTAAAGGCACACACCAACATTGCCTGGCTTTTGTTCTCTTTTCACAGAGTGAGCCCCAGGTTTCACACTAAGGCTGTCAAGCTTGGTGGCAAGCGCCTCTATTTGCTCCGCCATCTTGCCAGTCCCAACATTTCTCTTAACTGATAATATGGTTTGACCTGATCTAACCCCTAGGCTCATGAGTTGAATGCTTGGTCCCTAGCTGGTGTCACTATTTTGGAAGGTTCTGGAAACCTTGGAGAGGTGGGGCCTGGCTTGAGGAAGTAAGTTGCTAAGGGTAAGTGGGCCTTTGATGGTTGTGCCTGCCTCCTGTCTTGTTCTCTGCTCCCTAGTTGGCCATGATATAAAGAATATTTGCCACATGCTCTTGACACCATTGTCTAAGCTGTTCCTCCATGTCTATTTTTCTTCTTCTTCTTCTTCTTTTTTTTTTTCCAAGACAGGGTTTCTCTGTGTAGCCCTGGCTGTCCTGGAACTCACTCTGTAGACCAGGCTGGCCTCGAACTCAGAAATCCTCCTGCCTCTGCCTCCCAAGTGCTGGGATTAAAAGTCCATGTCTGTTTTTCTGTGATAGACTCTGAAACTGTGAGCCACCCCTGCCCTTCTCACCTTAACCCCACCCCTGTTCCGCCCACCTTAACCCTTGCTTTTGTCCCTCCCACCTTAACCCCACCCTACCCACCTTAACCTCTCCTGTGCCTCCCATTAACCCCACCTTGCCCTGCTCCCTTAACCTCTGCTTTTGTTCCTCCCACCTTAACCCCACCCCCCTCCCCCCCCCCCCTTTACCCCTCGCTTTTGTCCCTCCCACCCCACCCTGCCCACCTTAACCCTTGCTTTTGTCCTGCCCAACCCTGCCATCTTAGCTCCTTGTCCCTGCTTTGTACTTTATCAGAACTGTGGTCTGGGAATTGCAAAAGTAACAAGTATAGCCAAAAAAAAAAAAAAAAAGGTGGGGCAGGGGGGCCCAAGGCTTTAATCCCAACACTTGGGCAGCAGAGGCAGGTGGATTTCTGAGTTTGAAGCCAGCCTGGTCTACAGAGTAAGTTCCAGGACAGCCAGGGCTACACAGAGAAGCCCTCTCTCGAAAAACCAAAAAAAAAAAAAAAAAAAAAAAAAGTATAGCTACATGCAGTGACACATACCTTTAATACCAACACTAAGGTGGCAGAGACAAGTGGATCTGTGTGACTTCAAGGCCAGCCTGATCTACACTTGGGGAGTTCTAGGCCAGTCAGGGCTATATAGGGAGATCCAGTCTAAACAAACAAACAAATTTTTAAAAAAAAGGAAAGAAAGAGAGGGAGGAGAAGAAAGGGAGGAGAAGGAACATACAGCTGGGTTCAAACCTAAAACTTCCGTTTATCAAAAACAATAGTAAATATTGACCTATTACAGTTAAAGCCAGCCTGGGGCTGGGGATAGAGCTCAATAGATAGAGCTCTTGCTTAGTAAGAGAGAGTATGGTGATGAGTTTGAGTTCAGCACTGAAATACTGGTGGGATTCTGGGCTTCTGTAATCCCAGTATCCCAGAGGTGGAGGAAGGAGGAGCAGAAGAAGCTCAAGTTATAGAAGTTTGTGGTCATCCTGGGCTATAGGAGACTGCTTCAAAACATACCTGCACTTAAGCACGAACACACACATACACATATACACACATGCACACACACTCATATACTCAAGAGTGTACACACACACACACACACACACACCCTGGTAGCTCATTCATTCCATCCTAGCTTTTGGGATAGTCTATGCAGGAGGCTCAGGAGTCCATTGTCATGTGCGGTTACATAGTGGTTCAAAGCTAACCTGGGCTAAATAAGATCCTGTCCGAAAACAACAGAACTGATCTGGGGCTGTGGTCTTAGCCCTGCCTGCTTAGAATGTGTGAGGCCTTGGGTTTGTCCCCAGAGCCATTACACAGGTAAGCAAAGAATATGCTCAGGGTCTTGGGGAGAAAAGAGTTGAAAAGACTTGCTGCTTTTGTGGAAGATTCAGGTTTCATTTCCAGCACCCACATGGTAGCTCACAATTGTCTGTGACTCCAGTTTCAGGGTATCTGACATCCTCATTTAGCCTCAGAAGGTGCCACCAGATGTGGTGAACATGTGTATGTGCACCAACGTAGGTAAAATAAAAATAAATAAATCTTAAATATGTATATGTGCATGCTTAGCTGACAAAGTATAAAATACGAAAGCAGTTCGTGTGTG
>JADRCD010225581.1:0-10042 GCA_019843815.1 Montemys delectorum | reverse complement strand
ACACACACACACACACACACACACACACACACACACACACACACACAGTACTATGTGGATTGCTACACCAAGATACACTGCAGACGGAGGTTAGCTCCCCACCGCTGCAGTGGCCCTGTGCGGCTGAAGCTAGGAAGCAGCCGCAGCAGTGATCGGGTTGCAGCACAGCACCTTGGGGGCGCCATCGCTCTAAGGTCACACTTGGAGTGCACTTTCTCTCCGTTACAGGCACTGCTTCGCAAGTTATCACTGCTTCACCAACAGCACTTCTGTGCAAACTTTAAACTCAGACTCTTACTTGCCAAAGTTCACAGTCCTCACACATCTCTGCCCTGTTCTGTAAACTCACTATAAACCTGGCCCAAAGCAGTGAGCAGCCACCACAAAGCGCCCTCAACTCATGCTCTACTGAACTCATTTCCACCAAAGAAATCGGCCCGCTATCTCTGGAGTCAGCTCATTGTAGTTCTCTTTCACAGGAGCCCCACGTTCCTGACATCTTTAACACCCTAGAGTTTTCAGTGCTGAAAACAGCCAAATTCTCCCCAGAATGTAACACAAATGGCCACCAGCCCTGTTCTCAACAGATCCCTGTACTCCACTGAAACCTCCTGAGCCTACTCTTACTGTCTACACACACACTGACAGTCAGGTCTTCCAAACTCCACAAAGAGTATCTTACTAAGCTCTGCTTACAACATTCTAGGGCTTGCTTGCCTACAACTCCAAACTTTTCCACATTCCTCCCACAAACCAGCTTCAAAGGCTACAGATGACAGTGACCGTGATGACTTACAGACCACTCACACCCATGGCCTATAGACCATGGTCAGAGTAACAGTCTTAGAGACCACATGGTCCTAGTAACAGCCTCATAGTTAACACAGTCACAGTAATGGACTTATAGATCGAATGGTCAGAGCAATGGCCTTACTTCTGAGTACAATTTTTGCCACTGCTTTTCTTGTCACTGTGACAAATACCTAAAAAGCAACACAAGAGAAGAGACTCATGTTTTGACTCATGGTTCAAGGAACGTGGTCCATCAAGGTGGGCACGTCCGTCTGTGGTAAGAGGGGCCTGGGGCATAGCTTATTTACATCTTGTCAGACCATGGCGCTGAAAGCTCTACCTGGAAGTTCAGTTGGCTTAAAACCTTCAAATCTATACCCCATAGCCCTACGGGTTCAAGGAAAGGCCTGATGTCTGAAAGGTTCCACAGCCCCCACAAACCACCAGCATCATGACCAAATGTTCAAACATATGTGCCTGGTGAGGACACTTTGCATGCAAATTATGACAGTCATTTGGTAGACAGATACTGTCACTTGTTCTCCTGACTCAGTCTTGAGGGACAGTGTAAAAAGTACAATAGCATCCTTTTTTAGTATAACCATGGACTTCAAAAACAAAGTCACAATCCACTGGTGAATTTTAAAGCCAATTCAGTTGGTAAAAATGAACACTTAATACAACATAATAATTACTATAGATTATATGTTACAGAATCAAATGTATCATAAATTTATTTCCACTATTCAGGACCTTCAAACTTCTCCAAAGTGTACTACTACAGGTCACATTCACACTGTAGTTCCTGAGCTACTTGCTTGTTCTAAAAGAAAGCCTAGATACGATTAGCCACTGATGTAAAACCTTTGCATTCTGGCACCTCTGTATCCTAGGCCCTACTTTTTTTTTGTGGGGGGCGGGGAGGGTTGGTTTGGTTTGGTTTGGTTTGGTTTTTTATTTTTTTTTTTGGTTTTTCGAGACAGGGTTTCTCTGTGTAGCCCTGGCAGGCCTGGAACTCACTCTGTAGACCAGGCTGGCCTGGAACTCTGAAATCCGCCTGCCTCTGCCTCCCAAGTGCTGGGATTAAAGGCATGCGCCACCACTGCCCGGCTAGACCTACATTTTTATGGGGAGAAAGTTGCGTACAATGAGTTGAGAGGACAATTCTCGTCTTTCCTTTTTTTGCCTTGCATTTTTTTTTCTGAAAAGAATCTTTCTTCTAGTTGATCCCAGAAAGCCTAACTGATCTAGAACACAGAGCATGCTGTAATGGCCAAGGCGTTGCTCCTGTGGGTTGAGCTGAAGCTCAGTATGTGCGTCTGGTTGCTAAAGAGCCCCTTGGGCTCAGAGTAATAAGTGGAGAGAGAAGCAAGAATCTGTGGACCTGATCCTAAGTTGTAACCTGATGCAACTGCAGACTCTATACATGGTTCTTTTATGTCTCTGCACTGAGAGGCACAGCACGCATCTCTCGAAGTTCCTCCTACTCAAAACTCTCCCTAGCTGGCAAGTTAGATGAAAAGCATATTAATGGGCCAACCGTCCCTAAGACTAGGGTTAGTAAATGCTTAATTCTTTATTTCAGCAAAAACTAAAAATGTGTAAAACACATTATTTCAAAATTTCTGTGAGAAAAAGCAAGTATATTTTAATCGAGGTAATCACACAGAGAGAGGAAGGGATCAGTAGGAAGAAGTAGTGCGAGAGAGCAACAGGAGGGGTAAGTGCCATCAAAGAACATGAGAAACACGTTTATTGTGAAATACACGCACAGAGCCCTAGCTTCAATCCCCAGACTGTATAAACAGGACATGGTGGCACACACTTGCAATCCCAACATCCCAGAAAGAGGCAGAAAGAACAAAACCTCAAAGCCCATCCTAGGCTATATAGGAAGCTTGAAGCTATCCTAGGCTACTGAGAACACAATTCATTAAACAAAAAAATAGAATTCGGATTTAAATAAATGTGTTAAAGGGTTGGGATTTTTTGGGGTTTGGTGTTTTGGGTTTTTTTGTTTGGTTGGTTGGTTTTGGTTTTTTGGGTTTTGTTTTTGTTTTTGCTTTTTTTTTTTCAAAATTTCCCTGACCAAAAGACTACAGTGGTTAACAATTCCTACTAATTTCTCTACGCCATCTCTAGGGCTGTCCTCTAACAGCCCTGTGCTGAAAATCTGGGTACAGCATCTTCAAACAGCTCACAAGCAAGGAACTCCCTAAGCAGCAACCTGTTCACCTTCACAGCACAGGCTCACATTTCTCTACAGCTGGCTTAGTTCTTTTCAAATAGCGCTGACATGAAATCCATTTACAAAACACTTTGACAGAATGCCTAATATATTCCTAATAGCACTCACTGCAGCTTTATCAGCATGCGCCTTCTGTGAGATCAAGGAGATTAACACATCCACTGAGGTCTGCGCTTGCAAGTGGAAAGCCAGCCTTCACTTGGCTGTCAGCAAACACACGAGGAGAAGCAAACGCTCTACTATGGGAGGCTGTGGTCTGCTGAGATCTGAGACCGCACTGGCTACACCCACTGCCAGCAGAGTGATGTCCCTCTCAAAGGAGGCCATCTCAAATACGCCACTGAACACAGACAGAGCTTGTTAAGAAGGCACACGTGCTGGGAACGCGGTTATGGGCTTTAGATAAGCGCTCTGTAAACATGAAAGACCATCAGAACACTAGACCTTTCTTTTGTCTCTATTGAAGTACTCACTAATATAAGATGAACTAAATGGTTAAAGAAATCCAGCTCGCTTTAATCATCCTGGGTAATTCACACACACTAAAATTAATACATGGAAATGCATAAATTCAAAATAAGGAGACTTTAATAAGTGTAGTAGTTAGGAATTTGAGGGCTGTACATCAGGTGCCTCAGAACTGATTCTAACCCCAGGACCATTGAGCTCCAACCCTGCCTCTTGGTCCCCACAGGAAACTGCACACAAGCAGCAGATACTCTTATACACATATGGACATATGTATATACATACAGACAGACACATATACATACATATATATGAATACAAGTAACAACTTTTTTTTAAAGAATTCAGGGCTAGAAAGATGGATCAGTGACTGAGAGTGTTTGCTGTGAAGCCAAGAGGACCTGAGATCAGATCCCAAGCACCATGTGAAAGACAGGAATGGCTGCACACTGCTACAATCCCAGCATGTGGAGTGTGGAGCAGAAACAGGCAGATCCAGGGAGCCTGTTGAATGGCCACCCTGGCCAAAATGCTGAACTATAGATCCAGTAAGAGATTGTCTAAAAAAGAAAGAAAGAAAGAAAGAAAGAAAGAAAGAAAGAAAGAAAGAAAGAAGGAAGGAAGGAAGGAGGGAAAGAAAGAAAGGGAGGGAGGGAGACAGAAAGAGAGAAAGACAGGGAGAGAGAGAAAGAGAGAAAGAAAGAAGGAAGGTGTCCGATATTCTCCTCTAGCCTTTGTATGAGCATGCATGGGCATATGCCCCTACACACATGTGCACACACTACATGCACATGCATGTAAGCACACATATGCTCTCTCTCTCTCTTCCTCTCTCTTCCTCTCTCTCTCTCTCTCTCTCTCACACACACACACACACACACACACACATACACACACACATACACACACACATACACACAGAGAGACAGAGACAGAGAGAGAGGAAGAGAGAGGAAGAGAGAGAGAGAGCATATGTGTGCTTACATGCATGTGCATGTAGTGTGTGCACATGTGTGTAGGGGCATATGCCCATGCATGCTCATACAAAGGCTAGAGGAGAATATCGGACACCTTCCTTCTTTCTTTCTCTCTTTCTCTCTCTCTCACACACACACACACACACACACACACATACACACACACATACACACACACATACACACAGAGAGACAGAGACAGAGACAGAGAGCTATTTAGGTCCTATAATTATGTATTATTTAAAAAGCGCCGGGCGGTGGTGGCGCACACCTTTAATCCTAGCACTTGGGAGGCAGAGGCAGGCAGATTTCTGAGTTCGAGGCCAGCCTGGTCTACAGAGTGAGTTCCAGGACAGCCAGGGCTACACAGAGAAACCCTGTCTCAAAAACCAAAACAAAACAAAAAAAATAGCTGTAACATATTCAGTATGAAAAGCTTTAGAAAAAAATTGGTATGTTTCCAATGCTTTCTGTGTGTGTGTGGCTTTTAAAATGTAACTATGCTACGTATTAAGATTTTGAGATGCCTAACCAAATTTACAGTTTTGAGAATATTTGGGGGCTGAGGAGATGGTTCAGTAAGTGAACTGCTTGTTGTGTTCAGATCTCCAGTACCCACATAAAGGCCAGGCATGATGGACATCTGTGACCCCAAAGCTGGGGTCGGGGGTGGGGAAGACAGGAAGATACAGGGAGCTCACTGGCCAGCCAATCTAGCCCAAATGGTGAATTTCAGGTTCTATGAGAGACTTTGTCCCAAAACCTACCATGGAAAGCAATGAAAGATATTCAGCATTGACCTCTGACCTCCACAGGTGCATTGCATTCACACAAGCACAGACCATATATAAACACATACATCATATTCAAAAAGAGAGAGAGAAAGAAAGGGGGGGAGAAAGGAAAAGAAAGAGAGAATGAGAGAGAATAGAGAATTTATTAGTTGCAGGTCAAACCGAAGGGGGAAGGAGGATCAACTAGGCAGAAAGGGGACTGTCGCCAAAGCCTCCTGCAGCCTCCAGTGTCTCTGGAGTTCTCATCACCATCTACGACCAAACAGCCTCTCTGGGGCTGGCTGGCCTCAGCTTTGGGAGTTAGCTCTCAGCTTGACTTTGGATGATGCATTTCAATTATCAAACAGAGTTTCCTTTCCCCGGATCTGATGTGACAAGTCTTAGCAAAAAGGCCCAAGGCCACCGTCTAGGATGGGCAGATGGGTTCCTGCAGCTGGAGACAGAGGTGCTTCCAAACGGTAGGCAGGGAGGAGGACCGACTGGGAACTGTCCTTTACAAATCCTATTGGTAATGCACTTCCTACACTGAGCTCAATGGAGGGCACATCGGACAGTTTGGGGATCTTTCTAAACATAGTCAAGCCCCACCAAAAAGCCCTGCACTGTGTGCACTTGCCATGTCACTACATGCTCTTTAACAACATGGTCTTTAATAGCTACAGAATTCTAATTAACTTTTAAAATGTGCACTTAAATCCAGAAAAACCACATATCATCAGGATCCTTTATGACTAGAATATGCAAAAGGCATCTAAGAAGGCACCAAGTACTCACTTCCTTACCACGCTTTGTCAGAAACCATTCCAAAGGACTCTTTGTGGGAGACAGGGGAATTATGAAGAGAGGAAAAATACCTACCCTACCACTGAGGGGTTTCCTAACAATATGTGTAAGGACATATTACACCCCAAATTAAAACAGAAGAAAAGAAAAAAGCCCAGGGGCTGCCTAATTAAAGCAAGACTAAAGAGTAAAATCAAACTGTGTAACCCAACGGCGAGGAATCTGTGACAAGGACTGGAAAAAGCAGCCCTGTAAAGTCAAGAAAGAGAAAAGACCCCTGTCTCTCATAGCGGAAGCAATGGCTGTGCCCAAGATAGGAAAGCCCACCTCCTCAGTCTGTTGGCATTAACTGTGGGGTCCTTTGAAACCAACCTTTTACATATATATACATATGTATATGTATATATGTATGTATTATGTATATTTACATATATGTAAATATATACACATATACATACACATATATATGTATACACACACACACACACACACACACACACATATATGGTGGGGTTTTCTATGGATGAGAGTTACACAGAGCCACTGGGCCCAAGAAGCAGAGGCCCAGCACCTGCACTCGCTCATTGCCAATGTGGCACTAGCCTAGAAAGACCAAGAACTGTGAGTCAAACTCCTCTCCTGACATTGCTTCCATTTTCTCCCTTAATAAAACTATTTCCAGTGGCCTGCTGACTTGTAAGCAACATTAAGTCCTTAGGCAGAATCTGTGCCACCTGGTCTAATGGGAGGATGGAGACGGGAGCCAGCTATGAACAGATAATCCTCAAGGAATGAGGAACTGGCCAGCAGGAAGCTGTGAAGGCAATCTATCCATCAAGTACGCAAGACCTGTGTACCCCCACCTTCCAGGAGAGTTTCAGAACAAGATTTTCAAGGCCTCAAGAGGATACACAGGGAGGAAATAAAGCGACCTCACGAAGTGACAATTAAAGGAACCGGGGAGAGTCAAGTCATATCCATGCGGGAACAGAGTTTCTGCCATTGCTGGAGGCACTGCTGCTGGCTGGCTGCTCCTCTGTCTAAAGCTGCCTGTGCAAAAGCCCCTGCCATTGAGGTGACTCAGGTAAAGACACATCGGATACAAAACAGTCTGGAGCTCCACAAGGTTAGCAATAAGTGACAGCCTGAGTCAAGACAGAAACAAATGTGCTTGAGGTGGAGATTCAAGCTCAAGGTGGGGATTTGAGATAGCAGAGAGACTAGACTGCCCAGAAGTGAGGATGCTCAAATGTTTTTAAAGAAGTGAAACCCATTTTCACAAATGAACTTAGAAGAGCCACACACTACATGGTTAGTAATAAGGCTGCTGGTTAGAAAAGGGTACAATGAGATTTACTGACATTGTACTCAGAAGGTCAGTGGATGAGAACAATGAGACCATATTTAACACAACTATCTTAAAGCAATAGGCAGGAACATTGTATCAGACTTAGTATCAAATTTACTGGTTTTTGTTAAATGCACAAATCTAAAAAAAAAAAAAAAAACAAAAACAAAAACAAAACTACAAGGGTCAAGTTGCTTCAAATTAATTCTAATAGTGCTCCTAAGCAATATTAGGATCCTCTTAAAAGTGACCGAGATGGCTTGAAAAAGAAATAAGAATGTTTATTCAAAAGTTTAATCACCAAGAACAACTGTAACCACCTTCATGAGTTCTCTATCAAAACTAGGGATCAGATGTACCCAAGGTGGACAGTATGAGCTACAGCTATGACAGAGCCCCGTCAGCTGGCAACCTGTTTTCTGTTCTTCCACCATTGCATAACTCACTGTCAGGAGCGAATCGCACCCATAGCAGACATCCTGGGCGCTGGCATCTGCCACGGGTACACTTGCCATACAGCTTTCGGGGCCAACATGTACGGGCCTGACTCCTACAAAAGACCTGTGCGCTAACACAGCCTTCGTGATCAATGACACACACACACACACACACACACACACACACACAGAAGAGGAACGAGGAACGTCAACAGCTTTACTCTGGTCTGCCAGAAAGCCAGTTAACCTGGTAATGCTAGGTAGGTAACACATTAGTGGTCGCAGGCGTGTGAGGGGGAGGCACTGAGCAGATTCCAGATGTGTGCATCGAGCCTCTTGTGAATAGGTAAGAATGTGAGGTGCACATAAACAACTGGAGCTCCCCTGCAACACCGCTTACCACAGATGTACAGTAATCGTGCCAGAGGTCACCCCTGCCTACTGAAGAGGAGGCAGTGTCCATTACTGCAGCAAAAGGCAAAGCAACAGCTTTACCAAAAAAAAATCTGCTCTACAGATTTGCTATTGTAAAATTAACTGCAATGTTGCTAAGAAAAATACTTCAAAGATCTTCTTGTTCTGTACACTGCTGTTCACTTAAAGTTGGATGAAGCCCATTATCCTGACCTATTTTTATTATAACAAAGAGACAGGATCCTGGCTGGATGGCAAGGCTGTTTTATCAATAGAAAAGCAGCGTTTTTATAGCAGATTTTTATCCCTCTGCCTAACAAGCTCAAGTCCATTTTCTCCCCAGAGAACAGTTACATAGAATTACAATGTCGGGTCTGCGGGTATGAAATCATCCCTCTCCCTCATGATAATTAAGGCACAAACTAGGCAGCCAGACTTTTGTTTATTACCAGCTGTTAATCTTTATATATGCTATTTACCTTTTGCCTCAGTTTCCTCTTACATAAAGGAGATGAACAGCAGAATTAGCTCATAAGACTGTTGTCATGATTAAATGAATTAACAAAAGTAATGGCTACGGGATAAACCATTTTAAACATTAAGTAAGGACTCACATTTATTATTTCTAAAATAGCGATTAAAGGAGTAAAAATTGCTCAACAACATTAAGAAAATTATGAACTTTCTGAAAAAACTTCTAATAGCACCCTGTACTATTCTTTAGAGAAAACGATCCTTAAGATGTCACAGAGCTATCGTGAAATTAAGAAACATAAAGCAATAGCTTTCACGGCTGTGAAAAAATAAAATTCCTCTCAGGCAACCCAGTGGTGACAAGCAAGGATGTGAATGGTTCCCGTGTTCAGGTCTCACTACAACTATAAATTTGCTATTTCTTCAAGCAAGAAAAAGCAAAGCTATTTAACTGCCTTCTTCCTGGGGTTATAGAGCAAGACCTTAAGCCAGGAGGAACTGTGGGAGTGTTTTCACTATAGGGGACAAGGGGCAGCCAAAGCTTATCCTGGGATGCAAAGGACTGGCATTTAAACACAAAATCAGGACACCGTGAGTTTACCCTTCCAATCAAAACTTAAGGATCTTATTAGTAGTTAACAGAGCTTCTACGGAGCAGAACGCAACAGATACTTTGGGTACCAAAGTTCCATCTTGGAGCTTCCTGCGGTAGCAAAGTTTCACACATTAACCCTTAGCTGTTTTTATGCGCAACACTACATCAGGCTGTTGCTAGAGGACAGTAAAAGGATCTCAGGCAAGGAACCTTGTCTGCAGTTACGTGAAGCTTCGCCCTGGGGACAGAAGGCTGAGAGGCGCGCTGCAAAGGGACGAAGGAGCAAGGAGCCGAGAGGCACGACGCCTCTCTTTTCCTGGTAATAAAGGAGAAAGATGGACCACCTTCCTCCCATCGGATCACAGACCCGAGCCTGAGCGGCAGTGGCGGCGGCGGCGGGGGCAAGCAGGGCCGTCTGCAGCAGGACCCCCGGGAGCACTACTGCAAAGGCCGGGGTCGCTCGGGAGCTTGGTCTCCGAGCCCTGGCAGGGGTCGCGCGGAAGCAGAGCCCCAGGCTCCGCGCTACACCGCGCCCCTCCCGCCACCGGAGGTCCGGATGCTCCGCGCCCACCTGGCGCGCAGCGAAGGACCCCACGCCCCCTTCACGCGCCACCCTGCTCCCTCCGAGCTGCAGCTGCAGCCGTGCACCCACCTCGCCGCTGGGCAGCACTCCGCCTCCGGCTCGGGTTGTGGCGGCGGCGGTGCTGGCCGC
>JADRCD010225580.1:24314-48716 GCA_019843815.1 Montemys delectorum | reverse complement strand
ATAGAATAGACTTTATTTAGGTCGTGGGAATGGGAGTTGAGGGAGGAAAGACAAAGAAAGGCAGAGAGAGGGAGGGGGAGGGAGAGGGAAAGGAGGGAGGCCAGCCATGAACACGTGGAGAGTAGGGGGAGGTAGAATGGGACAAGAAAGGGTAAGGAGCAGGAGCAATAGAAGAGAAGGGAACAAGAGAGAGAGGAGGTGGTAAGCAAACTTTTATAGTGAGTCAGGCACACATAGCTGTTTCCAGGTAACTGTGGGACGGAGCCTAGACTAAATGACAACACAGTACCCTCCAGCTTCCTTCTTTTTTTTAACTTATTTTTTGTTTTCAAGACAGGGTCTCCAGCTTTCTTCTTTAAAAAAAAAATTATTGTTTTGTTTTCAAGACAGGGTCTCTCTATCCTAGAACTCACTATGTAGACCAGGTGGGCCATCCTTAAACTCACAGAGATCCACCTGCTTTTACCTCACGAGTGCAGAGATTAAAGGCTTGTGCCATTATAACAGCTTTTTTTTTTCTTTTTTTTTTTCTCTCCAGCTTTCTTTAGACCAATTTCTTTAGATTTTAGTCTGTCTTAGAATCACAGAGAGAAGCTACTAAGGTGTGGAATCTAAAGTCCTACCAAAGAAATTCTGCTGGGCAGTGGTGGCGCACGCCTTTAATCCCAGCACTTGGGAGGCAGAGGCAGGTGGATTTCTGAGTTCAACAACAGCCAAGTCTACACAGTGAGTTTCAGGACAGCCAGGGCTATTCAGAAAAACCCTGTCTCGGAAATACGAAAAAAAGAAAAATAAAAATTAAAAAAAAAAAAGAAATTCCATTTAAATGGAAAACAATATCTAATGATTTGGTTTTGAGAACCATATTACTACTGTTTCCTAACTCCCAACAGAGTGAAATTTGTAATAAGTATCATCCTCAATTAGAATAATAGTCCTATTAATATTTCATAAAAAAAATGTCAGGGTTGGGGGACAGCTCAGAGTATCAGAGCATGTGCTTAGCATGTATAATTCCCAGCACCAAATGAATAAATACCTGTATTTTTTCTGATAGTACTAGTAAAAAATTAAGACTCAAATGTACTATGACATTTATGTAATTCTCAAAGAGATGATATAAAACACTGATTTTAAAGGGGAAAATTGGAATGTTTAGGTGCCCATGCCTTACAAAACAGCGGAAGCAAAAACTTAACAAGTAAAACATGTATAATAATAACAAAAAAGACACATCCAAAGTGTCTGTTTAATCAAAATGGAATCCAAAGTCCCTGCCCAGATTAGCAATGTGATAAATTATAAAGAAGAGTGCAGAAAATTGGAATTCTCTCTTGTGGAGTGAAAAGGGAATTTCATTTTTCCGATTTGAAAGAATCAAGAACTGACTGTTATTAAACTACAAACTCATCCACTTTTCTAAATAAGAAAGACTATTGCATAGACAGTCTATGTTAGGAAAGATTATCCCTCCCTTTACTGTAGTCTTACAGAATTCTGTCTTCACACAGTTTTCATTAAGAGGCTCTAAATGTTTCAGTACTTTGTTGCCATTAGATAGAACTGAATACTTTTTTTTATTCTTGTGTCTTATTTATTTGTAATCTGCTTATTCCACAAAGGAATTGAGATGATTTGCTCTGTATCAAATAGACGTCTCTCTAGAGCAGATCAAATGGACAGTGTCTACATGGCTTATTATGACAAGTCATTCTTGTTAGCAAGAGACAAGAAACTATTAAAATTGGCTTAAAATGTATAGCATCTTGGAGTCCAAATCAAAAAGACAATACCAGAAAATGGACTTTTTTACAAAACACATTTCCCCTATTAGAAAATCATTCTCAGACACAAACTAATGATAGATTAACTTAGGCAATGTTTTACATATGCCGTTATTTTTACTGTTTATTATTAAAGTTACTGGATTGATTGTAAGATGGAAAGAGAAATAGAGAGGCTGGAAGAAATTATTCCTGTTTCTCTTGTTTTCATAACAAAAATTAGTAGAACAATCAAATAGTACTTTTTATATAATAATAATAATAATAATAATAATAATAATAATAATAATAAATAACTTTAAATCTCAATCCAAAAGAGACTGAGGCCTTCATACCATTCCACAGAAAAATACTAGACTCTAGGAACATCTCTTGATTTTTTTTCTCAAAAATAGATCATATAACATATAACAGGGACACATGCTCCACTATATTCATAGCACCCTTATTTATAATAGCCAGAATCTAGAAAGAACCCAGATGTCCTTCGACAGAGGAATTGATATAGAAAATGTGGTTCATTTACACTATTCAGCTATTAAAAACAACAAATTCATGAAATTCGCAAGCAAATGGATAGAACTAGAAAATATCATCCTGAATGAGGTAACCCAGCCACAAAAGAACACACATGGTATGCACTCACTGATAAGTAGATAATATCCCCCAAAGCGTGGAATACCCAAGATACCATTCACAGACCACTTGAAGCTCAAGAAGAAGGAAGACCACAGTGTGGGTGCTTCAGTCCTTCTTAGAAGGGGGAACAAAATACTCACAGGCTGTAGAGGGTGGGAGGGACTTGGGAGGAAGAAAGAAGAGGGAGACAGAAAAGGAGGGGCAGAATCAGGTATGGGAGGAGACAGGGATGACATACAGAGGGTCAGGAATTTGAACAGAGGTATGGCAATGGGGAATGGGGAAACTGGGGGTAGCTACCAGCAAGTCGCAGATGCCAGGAAAGCAAGAGGCTCCCAGGACCCAATGGGGATGAGATTAGCTGAAATGCCCAACAAAGGGAAAAGAAAACCTGTAGAGGCCATATCCAGAGGTTAGGCAAGGCCTTCTGTTTGGGGAGGGGGCGCCCACTCATCTCCAAATTTTTAACCCACAATGACTCCTGTCTAAAGGAAATACGGGGACAAAGTGTAGCGCAGAGACTGAAGGAAAGGCCATCCAGAGACTGCCCCACCTGGGGATCCATCTCATATACAGATACCAAAACCAAACATTATTGTGGATGCCAAGAAGTGCTTGTTGACAGGAGCCTAATATAGCTGTCTCCTGAGAGGCTCTGCCAGTGCCTGACAAATACAGAGGTGGATGATCACAGCCAACTATTGGACTGAACAGAGGGTCCCCAATGGAGGAGTTAGAGAAAGGACTGAGGGAGCTGAAGGGGTTTGCAACCCCATAGGAAGAACAATATCAACCAGTCAGACACCCCAGAGCTCCCAGGGAGTAAACTACCAAGCAAAGAGTACACATGGAGGGATCCATGGCTCCAGCTGCATATGTAGCAGAGATTGAGATTGTCCGGCATCAATGGGAGGAGAGGCCCTTGATGCTGCGAAAGCTCAATTCCCCAGTGTAGGGGAATACCAGGGCGGTAAGGCAGGAGTGGGTGGTGAGTGGGGGATTGTGGTCCGCGCTATTTTCCCGCCGCAGGAATACACGGACACACACACAGGATCCTTCTGCAGCAAACCTTTATTATCATGTGGCAAGGAGAGAGCGAGCCCTGGAGAATGCACTGTTTATATACACCCTGGAGCGGCGTGTTCATCTCTGATTGGCTGTTTGCTCATTATCTCATGAGACGCCTCAGGATAGGCTGTGACTTGGCGTTTTTTTGGCCCTAGCACATGCGCAGATGGGCTGAGACTTAGCGTGCTCTGGCCCTAGGCACATGCGCAGACTACGTGTTAAGGGGAGAAGAAACCGGATGCCGGCGCCATCTTGTAATGGAGGCTGCTGGCTTGGGTGCGGCTCTCTACAGGGGATCACCTTCATAGAATCAGGGGGAGGGTGAATGGGTAGGGGGTTCTGGAGGGGGGACCAGAAAAGGGGATAACATTTGAAATGTAAATATGTAAAATATCCAATAAAAAATAGATCCTCCATTTCAAAGAAAAAAATATACGTATACATATATATACATATATATGTATATTTTAGGGATATATATCCCTAAAACTAAAACTAAGCCCCTTTTTATGACTTTCAAGATAAATGTAGAGTGCTGAATAAGGACATACCCACAGGCCTATATTTAAAAGAATATGTGTGCCTGGAAGAAAAGTAGACAATGGCCAAACACAATTTATCTTTTTGTTTTTCCTCTCATCTTCATTTTTGGCTAGCTTTTGTAGTCTTATGAAGAAAGATTATCCTTAGGTATAACATCTGTTGTCTATAATTTGTCCATAATAAAAGTTAACAGTTTTTGTTACACACTTATGATGGTCAAGAATCCACAAGCAGATTGACATAATCTTGGATCAACCTCTCTCATGAGGCTATTTGGCAGTCTTTCACAGATTTGACCATAGCTAAGAGGATCTGACTGAAGATAGCTCATTCATGAACTTCTGGCTGGCACCCGTTGTTCCTCTTTGGCCACTGGGAAAAGGCTTTAGCTCTTGACAACATAAGTTTTTCTTCAGGACAGATGAGTGCCCTTTCAATGTAACAGCTGGCTTTTCCAGAGCAAGTACCAAGAGATGAAGCAACCAAGACAGATTTGTGCTCTTATAAGCTGAGTATATTAGACAAAAGAAGTAATTGAAGTGATATTTAGTTCTAAGTTTAACCCATTTTTTGAACTTGTCTTTTAAAACTTGTGAGCTTTTAAACCCGTCTTTCAAGTCATCTAGTAATAGCTTGTAAAGGGTATTTAGAAATGAAGATTTGTTTCCTAACTATATCCATTTGAAGTTTCTATGTATGATGTGAGTTTCTCATTTATATAGCAATAAAAAATAAAAAATTTCATTCCCATTGGAACTCATGAATTTTTATCCACCCTAAAAGATGTGGTATTGAACTCAGTGAGAACCAGAAAATTCTGATAGAGCTAGCTCATGATTGAGCTTTTAGGTTTTACTTTCTTTGTCTTAGTTGTTTGTGCCAGAGATCTAAGTCATAGCCTATGCTTGCCAGGCAAGCATCCTATCACTGAGCCACATTCCCAGCCTATGCCATAGCTATTACTCTTGTTAGTATAGTTTATTAAGATAGTAAGGCAGCAAATACATCCACTCAAATTGCTGTCCCTCTTATTTGCACATCCATGTACTCAGGTCCTTTTCTGTTTAGGCCTATCATTTTAATATAAGTAGAATAAACAGTTTTCCATGGATTGGACTTGAGTTCCAAGATGTTCTGTCTTTAGGATTCTGCCAGTTAGAAATAAGATGAGATAACCCTCATTCTAGTTCTGGACCTATCAGATAGTTGGTTCCTACCCAGTCATAACCCCCCTGTCCCTTTCCAGACTCAGTGCTCAAATACACCTCGCCAGCAACCAACATAAGACCTCATGCATGCTAAGATTCAACTGAGCCCTATCACCAGCCTAGCTGTAAGGTCAATTTGTTTAGCAACTAATCCTAACCTTTTTATTCTACTTCTAACTGACTCTGAGACCAAGTCTTAATTAAACCTACTTTCAGTAAAGGAACATGTTTGTTCTTGATTACATCTAGTCTTATCCCTATTAGGAACTGAATATTAAATAGATCCCCACAGATTGGTGTGTTTGAACATTTGGGCCCCCAACTGGTAGTACTGTTTTGTAAAGTGTGGAAGCTTTTGGACCTGGGATCTAGTTGGCAGATATAGGACCCTAGAGGAGGAGCTAGAAAAGAATAGCCCATCCTGAACCCTTGCCCCAAGCTCTCTGCTTCCTGACCAACACAATGTAACCAGCTGCCTCATAGATGTCAAGTAGCTATAGCTGCCAGGCCTTCCCCACCATGATAGACTGTACTCTCTCAAACTGAATTAAGTTGGGTTTTTTTTAAATATGTTTTATCACTGGATAAGAAAAATCAATTCACTCAGTTTTATGCACAGGGGTTCTCTTCAACCTGGAGCTCCTGAGAAGAGAGGAACCTAAACCTATGTCCCTCTCTCTCAATAGTCAGCCTCAGTCCCCAAGGCTCACTGAAATGGAAATATTTCTAGATACACTAAGATGGAAATACATGCAGAGGTAATACTTCTTCATTATGATCTAAAGCTTAATGAGCAGTCCTCCTCTCCGTGGGAACTGTCTTACTCCTACACTTCCTCATAGGTCAGTTTGAGCATGAACAAGTACACAGAAAACATTTCCTCCCCTTTAACTCTCTAAATCCAAGTCTCTGCTTTCTGCTTGAGAGGCCTGATGGCTGACCTTGAAGATTCTATTTTATTTGTGTTCATAACAGAGTTAGGAAGAGTCTCCTTTAGTAAAGGGTAAGGTGTGGAGCTGATTGTGTAATTTAAATTTCTCCAGCCCTCTTTTCTCAAGATGGCCCTGATCATCACTCCTTGACATCCTACCAATTCATTAAGAGTTTAAATGAGAAACTTTGGTCTTTGAAGCCATGTCTTAGGGCACCTACATTTTCTATGCTGCAAGCTAGGCCTGGTAGCCCCCCATTTTTCCAGGTACTTAAGAGATGAGAAAGAAGAATGGTAAGTTCTTGGCCTACATTGACTAAAAGCTTAACACCAGCCTGGGGACTTAGTGACATTATCTAAAATAAAAAGTAAAAAATGAAGATTGGGGATATAGCTCAGTGGTAAAGTGCTTGCCTAGTAAATGAGGGGTCCTAGGTTTGATTCCCAGTATTCCTCCTCAAAAAAAGTAGCTTTGGATGAAAGATAACTGAGAGACTATTTTGTAGTTTAGGTTATATGATTCTTCCAGAGGATGGCTCTAAGACATCGTGTGTGAAGCGAGCAAGGTGTCTGTGGACATATGTCATAGAGTGCACAATCTCCTGTCCGCATTTAGTGAAAAGATACGGAAGAACTCGGCCACTGTGCTAATTAAGCGCACAACTGAGTTTCAGATGTACATAGCAATATGAGCTATTTGCTGAGTTTTCTCTAACATTGACTCAGATGAGTTACTTTTGTTACATGGCTTTTATTTTTGTTTCTTTATTGTGGCCAGTAAAAACGTGAATTTAGGTCAAGCAATATTCTCCAATATATTTCTAGAGATCGCTTTATAGCTAAGTTAGCAGAAATTCTGTCACATGAAAGAAGTGAAACAGGTCTGCGTTTCTTTCCCTCTGTCGGTATAAAACAGTGAGCTGAGACCAGGGCCCTTCCTGTTATTATAGTGTCCTTATTCTCACCAGGCATTCTTAAAATATCAAGCTGTCTACAGCAACAGCAATTTAGTGAGTTTGTGTTAATATATTCATGAAGGGTCTTGATGGATTTGATAACCATAAGCAGCTGTTAACATTAAAATGCCATTTAATTTTTTTCAGTGACTTTCAAAGTTGTCAATATTAAACAGTAGAGCCTTACAAATTACTACTCTAAGGCCAATAAGAATAACATCAAATATTATCTAAAAGCCTCAAACAAGTTCTCTTTTTTTCTATAGTACGCCACTACTGAGAAAACAGAAACACAGAGACTCGTTGATCTCGGTCATTAAGCACTGCCTTGGGAATTTGCCCAAAATTTGCATTGGATGTTACTATACTCAGAAATTATTTCATATTTTCCTCTCACGCCCATTTAACTTTGTTTATTTTAGGATAAGATCTCATTATATAATCCAGGCGTATCTTGAATTTGCCAATACTGGTATTTTATTTTAGGCATGCACCACCATACCTGGCCACCTCCCTTTAATATTTGAACTTTTCCCTGTATCCCATCCATCATTTCTGTGTCATCCCCTTTCAGAACACAAACAAGTTTCATTCCCAGCAACATGATCACAAGACACATTTATATAAATAATTGGAATCTCCATTCCTTCCCCTTTATTTTCTCTTTAGTGGATGAATGTGTTAATGTTTTAATTGTCCTGATTTCCATAGACAGAGTCCGTGCTGGTGACAAGCCAGCATCCATAGTGGGGCATCTATGGCAGGCATGTCAGTGGCAGCAAGAAGGAAACTGGGAGTTGAACAGTTCTTCCCCTTGCTGACCTCCATGTTTCATGGCCCTCCGTTCATCTGTTCAGCAATCTAAAGGCCATAGTGTAGATTGAAAACCAAGTTCTCTGCCTTGGCCAAAGCTCCAAGCTTCCTCACTGGATGCCATCAATAAGAACAGGGACTCTCAAGCCTGATTTCTCTTCTGCCAACTCACTCCACACATGCAAGCATGTAATTTTACCTTTTAAACAGGTAATTTTTGCACAGAGATGAAAAAATTAGTCTTACATTTTTAGGCAGAGTTGGCAAATGTATTGCTTTTGACTCTTAACTTGCTGTAACACAAAAACAGACTTCCCGTATCATTCCCAAATAACATGCTTCCTCCCACCATACTTGACAGTTACACACTAGATAAAGATATTTCTCATTTTCTTCCAATAAACTCTATTTGCTTACTGGAGAAAACTGAATCCTAAGCATATGGAACATTTTCAGGGAAATATTTCTTTCTCAAAAACTAGAAAAGCATTCAGCTTTTCATAAAAGGACAAATCTTAGCTAATATTTGAAATAATTCTCTGTAGCAGATAACAGAAAATGTCTTCTGTTGTTCTGGAGTATATGTATGTACGTGTGCGTGTGAGGATATATATGTATGTATGCGTGTGTACATGTGTGTGTGTGCTTGCTTTTTTGTAGTAATCGTTTTTATTTTCTCACTTGGAAATTATTTTTCATGATTTAAAGTTTCAGTCGCAGAAATTTTTAGTCAAATATTTAAGTATGTCATGATGAAGGTGTGGCTCAGTGAGAGGTCTTGCCTAGCGTTTGAAAGGCCCTGGGTTCGAGCCCCAGGACCCTTCCTCCATTAATTTAAAAAAGGAAAGACAGAATTATAAATAGAAAGCAGGCATGGAGTAGTTGACAGAAAACTTCCCATTTTTATATCACTTTTTAACTTTAAGGAGAAAGTACTAATGATACATACGACATAATGATAAAAGTCTTCAAATTCTCATGTCCTTTGGTTTGTGCTGGAAGGTGATATCAGTGTAAGGTGTCAGCTATACCCAGGTATGGGTCCACAGACTGTCACCATTCCGTGAAAAGATTAGTGTGAAAGCAAGTGGATTTTGAGACATTTACAGTAATTCAATGCTGCCTCAGTATTTGATATTGTGTTTTTAAAAATATAGCAGGCATTATTGTTTAACTTTTAACCAAAAAGTAAAGAATATGTCCATCAAAAATAACCTGAGAAACACTAGTATAAACTAAAATCAATAAATAATAATAAAAACTTCAAGTTTTATCCTTTATTTTCCTACTCAATTATCTTTGTAGGGTTGTTTGTGAAGTTCATGGTCATCTCTGCCTGGATTTTCATTGCAGATTCTTTTGATGGTTGGCTTTCAAGAACTTCTGAATACAGTCTCTGAATACAGTACCTGTCTCGTGATGATGCTCCTAAAACAAGGCCAGAAGAGCTGGTTGTGCATCAGGTAAATGAAAGCTGTCTGTTTAATCACAGTGACACCTGTGCCCCATCACACACACACATAGGCACCCTGCATTATTCCTGTCCCTGAAAATTCGTCTGCAGGGACTCACCACTGAAATTTTTCAGTACTACATTTTCCATTATTTTGAGAATTTACTGTCTTTATGTAATCACTTTAAGCAACAACAAATCAGGAAACCATTACAAAATTCAGATGAAGCAGTCGTTCTCACTGTCTGGGCCAAATTGTTATTTGAAGACATGTAATTGAAAGTCTGCTCCTAAAATATATCTTCCAATGAGCTGGGATCAGAAGCATATCTTTTCTCTCTCATTACTTTAAAATCTTTTCTTATGTGAGGTAAACAAATTCAATTTATTTTCAGTGAAGTACATAATCATACAGCATTCAGTATGCAGAGCTGGGGGTGTGGCTTAGTAGTACAGTGCCTGTCTAGCATTCATGAGGCCCCAGGTTCAGTCCCTAATATGGCATGAATAAATAAATAGATAGACAGATAAACAAATCACAACAACCATAAAGCACTTATAGTTTCTCTACAATATCCCCCTCTTTTATTAAAATAGAATATTAACTTCCATAGCAATGGATTCTGTATACAGAGCTAAACTAACATCTAGCATAAGAAATCTTGGCCAACTCTTGATATAAACACATTGTTTCAAATAACGCTGTTAGAAATAACTTTTTGCGTGTATGTCATTGGAACTACTTAACAACGTTCTCATTAAGTTTTATATATACAATTTGAAAGCTACAAATATGGGAGACAAAATCCTAACTATGCAAATATCTAGGTGTGCACCCGTATACTCTGAGTATAAGGAATTTATAAAAATCCTGTGGCATATTTTGATGCACTAAGTTATTCTCTAGAAGTGAAGAAATTGACATGAAGGCATATGGATTTGGTTTCATCCTGATTAAATAAGCATCAAGAAGCGTCACCCAAGCAAGCACTGCAAAGGCTCACTGACGACCCAGAGAGACTTCCTGAGACGGCATTGCTGGATCCAAAGCACAGGTAGAGAAACTGCACTTGGGTGGAAGAGACACAGCCTTGTCCTGCAGAAAAGGGAGCCAGCAGAGGATGGGCGAGGTAGGTCTGAAAATTTGATACTATAGGGAACAGAAGAACTTCCCACTGGAAGGCTTCTGATTTCTGCTGATAAGACTGAGATTATCTACTGAGTAGGTGGTGGGGAACAGAAATCTGCTTTTTTAAATGTTTAATAAAAATTAGCTAGTGTGGTAGCAGTAATGCTTGCTCTTAGGCTAGCTTTTGGCTAGTACTCAATGTCATTAAGTAGGTAAAATGACTTTTCTTGTGCTCTTGGGAACACAGGTGCTGATTTGTATCTACTATAATTTGCATATTGATCTTTTTCATTAAAGAATGTCAGAAACTTCAACTAGGATAGGAACTTAGGTTTTGCTTTTCATTTTCATGGCAGCATCTATTTTCTAAATTTTATTTTTATGTCTTAGTGTCTTAGTGTATATATGCATTTATATTAGGTATAGGAATTGTGTGTGATATGTTAGGAATTCCGGTGTGTGTGCGTGTGTGTGTGTGTGTGTGTGTGTGTGTGTGTGTGTGCCATGAGACACTGTCATAAGACAACTGTCAGCTCCTTCCTCTGAGTTCTAGAATTGAATGCAGGCTGTCAAGATTACACAGCAAGCACTTCTGATGAACCCTCTTACCTGCCTTTATAATGTCTATTTTTTTTAATCTTTTTTTTAAATATTTATTTATTATTTTAAATAAGTACACTGTAGCTGTCTTCAGACACACCAGAAGAGGGAGTCAGATATCATTATGGGTGGTTGTGAGCCACCATGTGGTTGCTGGGATTCGAACTCAGGACCTTTGGAAGAGCAGTCAGTGCTCTTACCCGCTGAGCCATCTCACCAGCCCCTATAATGTCTATTTTTGTTTATTTTGCACTCACACTCTTTCTCTCCCTACCTTCTCCCCACTTCTCTCTCTCTCTCTCTCTCTGTGTGTGTGTGTGTGTGTGTGTGTGTGTGTGTGTAAAAGAGTAGCATGTCTGTATATGTGAGTGCACATGCCAGAGGTGATTGTGAGCTACCCAGTGTGTATGTTTGGGTTCTCTTCAAGAGCAGAATGTCAAGAGACAATCCTTTAACTGCAAGCCCTCAAAGATCAGTGAATCTTAAAGTTATTAGAGTCATTGAGTTAGATGTGCCTGTAAATGACAACAAACACCAAATATAGTGACTTAAACGGGATTAATGATTTGAGGGTGTGAGGATGTGTTCACTGAAACAGGATCTCATTACATTCCTAGGCTGGTCTTGAACTTTCAGTCCTCTTGCCTCAGCTTTCTGGGTGGTGGGATCACAGAAGTGTCCCACCATGGCCAACTTCTTGCTTGTTTTTTTTAAGAGTCTTAAGTATGCAGTCAGTACTGGTATGGGCCTTCCCAGGCATTCTCTGGCTCTTTGGTTCTTTCATAATACCAGCTTTCAGTTTCACTATGCAAGGCAATCCATATTCTGAGTAAGAAGGTGGAAGAAGGCCAAGGAAGAGGGACCACAAACACTCTCCAGCGATTAGGAACTTACAGAAGGTTCTCAGGCTTCCATAGGACAGTTCGCTTACATTCAAAAGCTGGGTCTGTGGCAAGGCTAACTCACAAGAGCCTGAGAAGTTCTATTCAGGGCAGTTCTATGTTCAGCTCAAACTTGTGTCATAGAGGAGGGAGAGAAACAGATATAGGGATGGCTAACAGTCCACCACAGCCGCAAAGCAGGTTTCTTTTGCTGAGCAGCAGCAGACTATAAACAGCTCATGCCAGCACTCGGCTCCAACATCCTAGAGAACATGTATAAACAGAAACCTGACGGGTTGTCTCTGGCACCTGTTGACCACCTGCTAGCCCTTGTGCTCCTGATGAAATATATTTGTGTCTTACAGAGTCTATTCCTTCATTTCTGTGTTTGGACTGAATAACATCCTTTCTCCACAAGTGGTTTTTGAACTTAGAATAATGGCAATCTGCTGAAGCTCCAGATAAAGAGGCAACTAATTTGTATCTATTTTTCCATGTAGGTCAAGAGACTCAGAAATGGATTTTCGGGACCCAAGAAGCCAAGTACCAAGTGTAGGAAAGAAAACACAGTATTTTCCTAACCAATCTTAAGTCTGAAGGGTAAGGCTTCCAAGACTAAAACATATACATTTATTTAATATCAGTTTTGTGTTACATAAGAGGTCAGCAGAAATTTGGAAATCTTTGTGCCTTTGTGGACCACTGTGTAGAAGTTTGACTGGAAAACCACAGAGGTGCAATATACTCACAAACTTGGGGCTAGCAATGTAGCAAAACCCGTTTGTTCATTTTTTTTCCCCTGCATCTCCATACATTCTCTTTAGACATAGGAAAGATATCTCTGAGATGAGCAACTCAATATTTTTTAAATTAAAAAAGAACTTTTATCTATTCATTTTATGTGTATTTACATTTTGCTTGCCTGTCTGTATACTACATGAGTACACCATGCTGCCTACAGAGGCCTAAAGAGGGCACTGGATCCCCTAGAACTTGAGTTACATACACTTGTGAGCCACCTGTGTATGGGAATTGAGCCTAGTCCTCTGGAAAAACAGCCAGAGCTCTTAACCACTGAGACCTCTCAAGACTGACGTTAGAGGACAATTGGAGAACTCTTCCATGGTCTGCTTTAAAGGAGAAAGGCAAGCAGCAGCCAGAAGACCTTAACTGTTTTCTCAAATGCCAGAGGACCATCTGTTGAAGTAGCATCCTTAAGATCTGTCACTGTTACTGCAGTATCTTAGAAGGGCTTAGTGTGGAACCCACTCTGTTAGCTAAGACAGAATACTGTACGATCAACTGAATTCCCAAAATAAACATATTCAACAACAGTCTGGAGACATGTTCAGCTACTAACTGCCTGTACAGCTCTTGCAAAGGACCAGAGTTGGGTGCCCAGTACCTGCATCAGGCAGCTTAAAACTGGCCATTCCCCTAAATCTATGAGGATCTGATGCCTCTGGCCTCTGTGGGCACATGTGCATGATTAAAAATAAAGTAAATCTTTCTTTTTTAAAAGTGAATTCATCTGATGTTAACCGTGCTTGAATTAAGCTATCACACTGTTGTATTTTATAATTTGTATTTATTTTCTGAGAATTTCACATAGTATATTTTATCACATTCTTTCCCATTCCTCACCTCCTCCTGAGCCTGCCCAGGAGTGTGGCTGATAGTCCCATTATCACTCCATTGAAGAAAATTGATTTTCCCCTCTCTCAACAGCTATCAATTTTCAAATAGATTCTTGGCTGGAGGCGGGACTGATAGGCCACTTTCCCACTTCATTGGTGGTATGTGGCCTGGCCTTAACCTCTGCAGCTCCAGTGCATACTGTCACAGTCCATGTGTTCTTAGTACATTAGGCCTGTTGTGTTTGGAAAATGCTATTTCCTTGACGTCACCCACCACTTCTGGCTCTTATACTCTTTCTGCCCCCTTTTCCCTGAGTCTTGAGGGGAGAAATGTGGTGAAGAAAGATATCCATTCAGGGCTGAGCACTCTGAAGTCCCTCTTTCACCCTGCTCATTGTCTAGCTGCGGGTCTCTAAGCCATCATAGTCTTGATAAAATCTCTTTGTATTTGACCTTATTGTGCAAAATAATGGAGCAAAATAATATTTTTATAGTTATTAATTTTATTAATGGGTGTTATTAAATTTTTTTATTTTTAAAAAATATCTTATAATATCAGTAAGTATTTTGCTTACATGTGCACCATGTATGTTCCTAGTGCTTAGTCCCACACAACTGGAGTTACAGATGGCTGTGACCCACCCTAAGCCATTGCTGCAGCCCCAGAGACAATGTTCGTGTAAAATAAAAATGTTAAAAGTAGAAGTTTCATTAAGTTTTTTGTATATTTCTTTGTTTATTAGGAGTTTCACATGCCATGATGTGCTTGTGGAGGTCAAAGATCAATTTGAGAAGGTAAGTCTTTTCCTTCCACCAGGTGCATTCTGGGAATAGCTTAGCAGCAAGCACCTTTTCATTTAAACCACTTTGCAGGCCCCAAAGTTTTACATAAAAATGAAACCAATATTTTTTTATTTTTAGTGAAGGCTTTACTCCAAGGCTTGTGGAACACTCAAAGCAGAGTACTGTGGTGTAGAATATTTTCAGAGGACAAAAATTGAAGGAGAGAGTTAAAATATTTTATTAGTATCATATTTTAAAGCCTGAAGCATTTTTGGGTTGCTTTTCATGTTCTTCTTCCCTCCCAGTATTCTGGCTCTGACTGCTGTGGGAGCCTAGGGTGGTTACTTGGCACCTTCTGAATGCAGACACTGAAGCAGACTTTTCTGACTCTTCTTAGCCCTTCAAGTATTACAAGGCAGAGTGTAACTTCACAGTCATTTGAGATTCTCTTGAAAGTGCTTCAAAAGTGACCTAGAGATTTTTTTATTTAAACTGTTATGTCTTATGTGAAGAATACCAAGTATGTGTCTCTCTGTTGAAGTTGTTAGAACACCAAAGCCTTTAATATGTCCCTACCATAGTGCTGGGCTTCACAAATGCTATACAAGTACTCTCTACTGAGCTGTACCCCTAGGCCGATGCTGCCATTCCAGAAAGAACTTGAACCATATAGGCTGTTGAGATGGTTCAGTGGGTAAGGGCACTTGGTGTCTAGCTTGACAACCTGAGTTCCTTCCCGAGATACCACATGGTGGAAGGAGAGGGCCCACTCCTACACACCCTCATACACACACACACACACACACACACACACACGCACACGCACACGCACACGCACACGCACACGCACACGCACACGCGCGCGCGCACGCGCGCACACACACACACACATACGCACGCACACGCACATACACACACACGCCTGACATGTGTATACACATACTTAGGCACCGACATCTTTATCTTTATTTAATTTAAAGTGTGAACATAAAATATTCTTGCCAGGCGGTTCGTGGCGCACACCTTTAATCCCAGCACTTGAGAGGCAGAGGCAGGTGGATTTCTGAGTTCGAGGGCAGCCTGGTCTACAGAGTGAGTTCCAGGACAGCCAGGGCTACACAGAGAAACCCTGTCTCAAAAAACAAGCAACAAGAAGAAGAACAACAAAAGGAGGTACTAATTTGAATTCCAGTATTCTTAAACATAGGTACAAACAAATGTGCCTCATAACTTGTTAGGAACACGCCAAGAGACTTTGGATATTCATTGGTTATTATTCCAATTTGGTTTGAAGCCTTCCTTTGAGTTCAAGATCTTAATATTCCAGTTTTATGAGCATGAAAACATGAAATAAACTCAAAGGTGCTCAGTAGTAACTCAAAGGTGTGCAAAGAACTGAATTTGAACTTAGTACTTTGTGGTACAGCAATCTAACCACCTACATATTTTAAGCCAGCTTATTCAACTGTTAGTGTATTTGCTGCTGAAGTGGACACTAAGGAAAGTTGGTTTTTCCAGAGTGAAGCCTGCAGAAAAATATTAGGAAAGATTGGAATATTGCTAAATTGGTGAGTATAAATATCAGCTACAATTCTGGTCACCTAATTGGTTTTCTGACTTAGAACAGAAGTTATACTCAGGATCATTGTGATATCCTTTTTCAGGTAGAACTTATTAGCCAACAGTTATGGATACTAATTTAAAAAAAAAGTCCACTAACAACAGGAGTAGCAGTCTGGAAATAGTGTGACTCCTGTAGTGATTCTGAGAGATGCTTCATTTTCAGTCTTTGTAAAAGCTGTGCTGCACGTGAGGAGTTACTATTTGTATATTATTACTTAAGAGGCAAAAATGAGCCTTTTCTGGAGAGTTCTGGTTCTGAAAGTCTCAGTCATGACCTCAACCATGTCAGTCACTCTGTACAGATCCACCCATAAAGGACATGCAACCTATGTAAGGCGTAAAACCACCCTGCTCTCCCGTAAAACCCAAAGTGTCTCTGAACGGCCCAGAGGCTTTCAAACCTTGTCCATCTTTCTCACTCCCATCTTATAGAGGCTCCCTCCTTGTCGCCGTTACCTCTTCTGTTCACACTTGGCCTTTTCAAGGCTGGCTTGGGGCGGGGATTTATAGTCCAGGGACAACTTTGAGCAAGAAAAATGGATGTTCTCCTCCCGAACTAAATTACACCCTGTTCTTGTAACAGCTATAGAATGAGGTTGTCAAATTCCCATTACATCTAATTCTTTAAGCCTAAACCTACAGGACCAGAAAAGTATTTATTCAACTGATGTTCATAGTTTTCTGCAAGGTTGTCAGTGGATGAAAGAGAAAATATTAGGTCAGTGTCTAAAGGGCTTAAAGTAAATCTTGTTATTTGGAGAATATCCAGATAATAGTCTGAAAAATTCTTTGAAAGTGAAATTTGAGATGGGATGGGCGGGGCCTCTATGTACTATGAGCTTTCCATTTCAGCCTTTGGTTGTGTGCATTTGAATGAGAAAGTAGCTCGGTTGGTAGAGCTAGGACTAGAGACAGAATACTAAGGTATAAGTGAGCAGATGCAAGCCTGGCCTTGTCTTGAAGGCCTAGAGGAGAAGGTGATGGCCGAGTACCCACCTCAGCTTTGGTTTTAACTATATCCTGTGTGGTACTGGCACATGACAGAGTAGTTACTGAAACTTATGAAGGAAACTCAAGTCAGTTGTTTATGCTCTATCAGTGATAATCCGTTTACTCTCCTCTGAACAAGCAAAGTACAGAAAGATTTTCAATTAAGTGTGCTTGCCTGGCAAATGCATAATTAGAACAAACATTACCAAGCTGCTAGACTAACATAAGACACTTTTGCTACCAGCTCTTCTTATTAAAATTCTAAGTAGCCATTCAACAAACATTAAGTAGAGAAGGATACAAAGATGTCACACTATGAGGTAGTTATTATATATTACTATATATGAGCCACAAGAAAGTTTCAGCTAAAATCCTATGGAGCCTTCAAGTCAAAAACATTTCTTTCCACTGATATGCGTAAGCAGGGTGTTAATGAGCAAGTGGTCAGAGAGTGTATATGATATAAAGACTAAGCCAGTTAACCCAAAGCACAGAGTAAATGAAGGAACAATGTGAAATGAGACAGAGGGTGACTTGGTGCAAGTCCCAGAAGCAGTATCTGACCAAGCTAAAGAATTTGTGATTTTTAAACAGTGAGATTATATGATTAAGAAGATACTATTTATACTAAGGGATAATGATCTGGAAGCTTCTTGAGGAAAGGGGTGCAGAAAGTAGACACTAAGTCAGTTTGAGAAATAGCACACTGATGCTGCTCCTTACCCTTTCATCACTGTGCCTCAATGCCTAGCATGGCTGACAGAAGGAAAGCAGGGGCAGAAAGCCTGCCTGGGATAACATGTGTGGAACCCTGAGCTCAGTCCCTAGCACCAGAAAACAAGAGCAACGCAAAGGTTACTGTACATGGAGGCTGACCTGGGCAGAACATCACAGTGGACGGGTGTGGAAAAGAAGCTGTCTATTGCTATCACTCATGACAGCTGGAAAGAGAGACCAGAAGGTATCAGGACATGGCACACCCTTCAAAGACATGCCCCTTGTGACTTTACCTGTATATACCACCCCATATACCAAGCCTACCATCCCAATAGCAAATTCGTAGTAAATTCATTGATGCATCGAACCAGTGATGGAGTTAATCTTCTTGTGATCCATTTATTCTGAATATGGCATTAGGACCAGCCTTTGACACATGAGTCTTGGTCGGGGATGCTTCATATCTAAACAATAATACAAGTGAAAGATTGTGCAATCTAAAATTGCAGCAGTAAAGTCAGTGGGGGAATGATAGAGAGAAATGATAGTTGAGAAGCCTAAATATATCAAGATGAGCAGTATGATGTTAACTACTAATGAACAGAGCCTAAAATAGAACAGGTGTTTATAGCTTCTTATATTTGTTTTCACCATAACAACATATGTTCTGTCCACTTCTGCCATTATTTTACTAGAATATAGGACCTATTCAGGATTTAGGTCATCTTACGTGTTTAATAGATGTAAGATGTTTGATGACCAATGTTTTCTCACCAGGTATTAAAAGTCTATTCCATGTAACACCCCTCTTTTGTGTTCTTCCTGAACTGAGACATTTAAGGAAGATCCATCTTTAGTAAATTCCCAGCCACCACTGCAAATGAAGTTCAGTGGTAGAGTGATTTGCTTAGCACATGTGCGATTCTGGGTTCAATCTTTAGTACTGAAATAAGTAAATACATAAATAAATAAATAAATAAATAAATAAATAAATAAATAAATAAACGAGTAAATCAATGTCCTAGATGACTGTCTTCCCAGAAGATGGTTCCAACCCTGTCTGCTTGTTAGGTCCTGAAGGAGTACCTCTAGAAGTTCAAAAATCTTAACAAATGATTTCTACTCTCTGGTGTTGTTGGTTTGTTTGTTTGAGTTGTTTTGGGGAGGGTGGATTGAAACAGGTCTCATACTATAGACCAGGTAGACTGGAACACACCATACAATCCAAGCTGACTTGGAACTTACAGCAGTCCTCCAGCCTCAACCCTTTGAGTATTTGTGGCCCGCACTATTTTCCCACCGGCAGGAACACACGGACACACACAGGATCCTTCTGCAGCAAACCTTTATTACCATGTGGCGAGGAGAGAGCGAGCCCTGGAAAATGCACTGCTTATATACACCCTGGAGCGGCGTGTTCACCTCTGATTGGCTGTTTGCTCGTTACCTCATGAGACGCCTCGGGATAGGCTGTGACTTGGCGCTCTCTGGCCCTAGCACATGCGCAGATGGGCTGAGACTTGGCGCGCTCTGGCCCTAGGCACATGCACAGACTACTTGTTACAGGGAGAAGACACCAGATGCCGGCGCCATCTTGTAATGGAGGCTGCCGGCTCGGGTGCGGCTCTCTACAAGTATTGAGTATTGGGATTATTGTCATGAGCCACCATGCCTGCCTTAGGAATATGGACTTCGGAATCGGTGTTAATATTTTAACCTTCCCAATGGCTACATTATGCAACTTCACCTGATATGGTTGACCTTGCAACTAGTTTCTAAGTGTGCACACTTGCTCTCATGGCTCTCTACCCATTTACTATGAAGCGCACAAACATATATATGCAGGGATTCTTTAGTATCCAGTATTCCTTGATCCTCTCTCCCTACTCCACAACCTTCTAACTTGAAAACTAAACAATCCTAACGCCAGAAGTCTTCTTTCCAATGTGTTGTGCTCAAAATCAAACTGAATGTGGCTACTGGGCTAAAGGGGGAACTGTAGAGACAACATTTTGTGTTTTGTACAAATGCATCACCTGACAATTAAAAATCCTATGGCCTTTGGCTTAGGCAGGAAATAGAGGTGGGACACACAGGAGGAGAAAGGATTCTAGGATAGAGCCAGGTGGAGATTACCAGAAAGATGTGAAAAGACAGACACATGGTACCTGAGCACAGGTAAGCAGCCACGTGGCAGCATGTAGACTAGAATAAATGGGACATTTTAAGTTATATCTAGTTAAAAAGAGTCTCGCTATGGACGAGATATTTGTAAAGATAGTCTGAGTCTGAGTTTTATTTCTGTGAGCACAAACACCTTCACACACATACTACACGCAAACATTTAATCACCCTCATATCCTCAGAATGATTATCTGTCACATTTTATGTGTTGAAAATATACTGAAGCCATTTATTCAAAAGATAATTCTTGAGTTAAGCTTGGTGGCACCTTCCTGTAGTCCCTGTATTTTGGGAAGCTAAGGCAGAATGATTGCTTGAGTCCAAGAATTTGAATTCAGTTTAGGTAACAATGAAAGACTGAATCTTGAAAATAAACACAAACTGGTGCTTCTTAAAATAGAAGAGAAAAGGGAAGGAGAGTAAGAATTTACATTCATATTTGTTTCTATGTGTGCTGGATAAACCCAGAAAAAAGAAATTAAGAATTAGGTTAAAATTACATAAAATTAGGTTAAATTTGTAAAAGAACATGCCACACATACAATTAAATCTAAAAGAGAGTATCCAATGGTATATGTGTATATACATACATATATACATACATACATACATACATACACGCATATACACATGCATATATACACATATACATCATATATACATATATACACACACATACATATCATATACACATATGCATATACATATATGTGGGCAAGGCACAGAAGATAATATATAAATTTGAAGATAGTTGTTAGCTTGGATCCCAAGGTGTTTTTTTTTTCCTTTCTCAAAGTCAAACTCATTTTAATCAACTTTGCTAACCTATGACTTACTTTAACCTATATTAGTCTATATATAGGTTCAATTGCCCAAGATCCAACATACTGACAAATAAGATTACAATTATTTCTCTCTAGTGTCACAGTCCAGATACAAACCCCATGGGATGATATGATGAGTTTGCTCTGATGTATCCCAAGCTCCTTTCTTTTTAATCCTACCTCCTTTCTAGTATCCTCAGATGGCTTTCCTACAATGTCTGTATGCCAGCCAGCAGGAGAGAAAGAACAAGAGGGAGGGAGAGAAAGAGGAAGGGAGGGCGATCAACCTTGAAATAACTCTAGTTTTGAAAGCATCCACTAAGGAAACTCCATAATGAAAGGTTCTAGTGATTTCCAGGTACAAGCCTATGATGTTTTCCCCTTGACCTTATAGATGCCGGGGGGGGGGGGTAGGAGAGGGGAAGGAGGCTTTGCCGTATACTCCACTGCTATCTAATACTCGATCTGAAGCGATTGCTTCAATGTGTAGGCAGATGCTTCTCACTCAGCACCATTGATTTCAATTCCTGCCAACTCCTCTTTCTGTGACCTTCAGAGTTCAAGATCATAGCTAATATTATTAACAGAAATCATCTTAACCAGGACTATAATAATGGATCTTCAAGAGTTGTAAGGTGAATTAATATTCTCCTAACTTATTTGCCCGAGGCATGTACAATACCCATTGAATTCAGGGATGCGTCTTAGTGTGACTCTGTCAGTAAGGAAAATAAAAGCATTGCCACTCAAAGGGACATCTTGTTTGCAATTCAATTTGCTCACTTTTCAACCAAATTCTGTAATGACTCTTGATGCATGCCTTATTGGTAAGTGAATATATACCCTTTAAATATTTATTGGAGGTCATTTAGGCGGGTGCAAAGATAAATCAATACAAATGTGAAGATCTATTCTTCCTGCTAAATTATTAGTAATCATCACTCTCTGTGCCCCAGTGCTGTTAAGGTGTGAAGGGATGTGGAGGGATTGGAGAGAGTGCCCGGCATGTTAATATGCCTAATGCATCCTTATGCCAAAAGCATATGACATAATTCATTACATATTATGTGACTTCCTGGCATTGCTCATAGGAAGCCATTTGAAAGTCATATTACTCATGATATGAATGACTCAAGATTTTAGCTTTCTTAGAGTCATTTATTTAAGAAATATTTTCTTGAAAGAAAAATTTTAATAATCTTGAAAACTAAAATAACCTCTAATTTAAAGAAAAAGACCCTCAAATCATTATTTTCCTTGTAAATCAGGCCATCTTGGGTTCTGTATTCCTAAAAGGCAGCACAGCCACACCCCTACTCAGTCCCTTGGTGACATCACATTTTCAGTGGCGAAAGAGCAACTCCCAGGAATCCTGCTCAGCTCCCTTTGCTCCAGCAACACCCAGTGAAGACTTCCTAACTCTGCTCTCTACCAACAACATACAATTTGGATTTCTGCGGCATGGGGCATTTTCTAATTTAAATTCATCTTTCCAGCATCATAATACCAAAACTTCCAAACATTCCTGATTGCTAACCACGTGAAAAGCATTCATGCCTCTTCGCTATGCATCACTTCAATCTAAACACTGAAATGTCAGCCCCGTCCTGTTCCAGTTATATGACAATCCAATTCTGGTGCTCAGCTCAGCCGCTGCTTCGAGAGTTAACCAACCTCCTGCAATCGCATCTAGAGAGATTCCTCCCACTGCACCTTCTAGGAATAATGTGTTTATTAGAATGCATTATTTAGATCCTAAAGCTATTTGCAGCCCTGTAATCCCAGCAACGCAGGAGGCTGAGGCAGGAAGAACTCAAGGCTGATTCTGTCCTGGGCTACATAGAGAGATACTGTCTCAAATGAAATGGTGGGCTGGGGAGATGGCTCAGCAGTTGAGAGCACCAGCTACTCTTGTGAAGAACCAGGTTTAGTTCCCAGCACCCACGTGGTGTCTCAAAAAAAAAAAAAAAAAAAAAAAAAAAAAAAAAAAAAAAAAAAAAAAACATGTATGCCATCTAGGATCCAGTACCCTCTTCTGGCCGCCCCAAGAACTGCATGCATATGGTGCATTTGCATGCAGGCAAGGCAAAACATTCATACATGTAAAAAAAAAAATCGTTTTTACATTTTTAAAAAAATTAAATGAGGAAAAAAGGAGACAAAGAAAGAGAAAAAAGAAAATGAAATTAAAGAGCTCTTACTGTGTGTGAGACACTTTGCTGGGCAAGAATTAATTCAATTGTCATCATAAGTATTTCATCTTAGTATAAGCCCCACACAAACTAAGTCATCCGTTTATAAGCATGCAACTAAGACGTGGGGAACCCAAGTTCAGGTCCTGTGGATGCGGAGATTTTACTCTGTGAAAGCACTCTGCCCAACACTAGTAGTGTCCCCATCTGCCTCCATCTAAACCCGTGCTTCTCAACCTTCCTGGTATTGCAACCCTTTAATACGGATCCTCACATTGTGGTGACCTCTAACCATACTTTTTTTGCTACTTCACAGTTGTAATTTTGCTAGGGTTATGAACCATAATGTAAATATTTGTGTTTTCCAGTGGTCTTAGGCAACCCCTGTGAAAAGGTCATTCAACTCCCAAAAGAGTCAAGGCATACAGGTTGAATGATCCAAATGACATAAGCTCTGAGACATACGGGTTCAGTTTTGAAAGGCTGTCACCCACACTCTCTAGTTCTGTGTTTTGTATATTAAGAACTATTCGCTCAGATTCTCTAAATAGATTCTAATAAATAGGAAAGAGGATGTGGAAGCCTGCTAACCCTAATTATAGTTTCCTTTTTGAACAGCCACTTTCCCAACTCATTGGAGCCTACCTACAACCCACAAAGAACAAACTGTGGCTATCACAGAGCTCAGAGGCCCTTGTTAGCTGCTTGGTCCTAAGGAGCAATGCTGTGGAAATACCACACAATGAGCAGGCTAACAGGGGGCTTAACACTTGAGATTCCACTAGAAATATGACAGCACTCTAAGCTCAGCTCCTCAGCTGGTGAGAGCTTTGTCTAAACTACAAGCATCCCAGCCCTCCAAGAATTACTACCATAATATTTATTGAGCAATAACAATTGCTAACTGCAATTCAGGCTGTTGAATTGGACACCATCTCTACCCAGGAGAACTGTGAGATGATAGCATCTGAGATGAGAGTTCACACACACACACTCCAAACAGTTAGTACAGCTCCTTAGGGTGATTAATATCCAAACACAGACGATGATGAGCAATCAAAGATGTAGCCAAAGCTGGCACTAGGAAAAAAAAGTGCAAGAACTGTAAAAATAAATTGTTCTCTCCTAATAATGTCCCTCCTTCTCTCTTTATCCTGAAGGGCTCCCTCCCACTTTCAGCCAATCTCTACTACACAGTCTGCTAACAATGAACCAGTTAATAATGCATTATGGCTTACAGTTAATTTTATTTTAATTAAAGTAATCCATGTATGTGGGTTAAGAAATAAAATATGGCTGGGCAGTGGTGGCATATGCCTTTAATCCTAGCACTTGGGAGGCAGAGGCAGGCAGATTTCTGAGTTCAAGGCCAGTCTGGTCTACACAGAAAAACCCTGTCTTAAAAAACCACAAGAAGAAGGAGGAGGAGGAGGAGGAGGAGGAGGAG
>JADRCD010225580.1:0-12373 GCA_019843815.1 Montemys delectorum | reverse complement strand
TCTATCTATCTATCTATCTATCTATCTATCTATCTATCTATCTATCTATGCACCTACCTACCCACCTACATACATACATACATACATACATACATACATACCTAAGTTAACAATTCTCACTAACCACCACATCCCCTGATATTTTATAGGCAATAAAAATAATGTTCACCAATAAACAAAACAACTAATATTGTAAGTTACAATATGCTATCTAAATATGTGTACCTAAAAATGTTGGCATATGCACACACTCTAGGAAAAAAAAATCATCATAATTGGAAAGGACAACTTGAACATTTTTCAAAAGAGGTAAATAAAAATAAAAACTAGAGAAATTAATGTGTTCAGTATAAGAGAGCTACGTAGGAAAGAAAGAAAGATGAACAGAGGCTCTGACTTCTCTCAGTCAATGATTCTGCCCAGGTCATAATATGTTGAAAGAGAAGAGCCCTGTGGCATGTGAAGGAAGGCTGCCCACTCTGAGATCTCTGAGGTTTTGTTTGTTCAAGCCCCAGAAACCTGCTTTCTCTAAAATCTGCATTACTAGGAAGACTGACCTTGGGTACAATCATTGCAAAGGCAACTTTCCAGTATACAAGGAAAGTTGCAGTGTGCCGCACTCTCCATGATCTTCCTTTTGAAAGATGAGTATAGTAACTAACATCTTTTCAGTAAGTATGGCAAGATGGCTCAACCAGGAAGGACGCTAACCACCAAGCCTGCCAATCTGAGTGAGATTCCCTGGACCCACATAGTGGAAGAAGAGCACCGACTCCTGAAAGTTGCCCTCTGACCTCCATACATGTGCCCCGGCCCACATGGGCCCACATGTACAGGAACAAACATGTACACAAAATAAATAAATGTAATAAACCTTTTTAAAGGATAATTTAAAAACACTTTCAATAGCACAGGTTCTCATGCAAATGATATTGCTCATGCGTATTCTAATATACACTGAGATATCACTTTCTTAAACATTATTTCAGTTTTCTTTGTGTTGTGGCATGCGATTGTAATTTTGGACCACATATTCTGTGGGTCTGGCCAGCAACAAAGAATCATGCCAGTGCTGCTTCAACTACTACTAACTCCCTTTCTTTGGACATATGTTTACGCTCTGCGTGTCGCACTCTGTCACATGGAGTGTGTTGTAATGAGTGTATTTATGAGTCTAGCATTGCGAGTAGAAACTGATGTGGCCTTGTGCCTCATGTGCTGCTGAATTATTACACAGATCTGAATGGCCAAGAAGTCTGTGATCAGAGGGGAGAAAACAAATTTTAAAGCATAAAACATGTCCCTGGCATTAGCCTGGAATAGTGGACATTCATAACCCACACATACCCAGGCTATAAATTTGCAAGTTGCATTAATATGGCAGTAAAAGTCACTCTTCTGAAAGCTGCACTTGTAAAATATTTATAAATTCACATGGTTGCTTCTAGCAAATAACTACATCTGTCAACGCTGTCTTTCTACTCCCAAAACGGTGGAGGTGGTGTCTTATGTAATTCACAATGTGTGTATAAGAATTATTTTGGAAAAATCAAGATGGAAGACACTCTGTTCTCAGGGACTATATCTGCTCCTCCAAAGGGCTGACGTTAGCGTTTGGTCTCCTGAGACTCTTTTTCATCAAGGCCTTTTCTCTGAATAAATTTTCATTTCATTGGATTTATCTCGTTCCCAAATTAGCAAAGCATGTCCTGTGAGGTTGTCTTAAAATCCCACATTAATATGTACAACAGAGTGGAGCACTTCAGCCTCTAGGTCAATATGTATCAATGTCATGTGGTACAGGAATTGTCTACAGCTGTCTTCCCCCCTACAGTGTTCAGAGGATATGCCTTATAGGGCACCCTCAGACAGATCTGTCCAAATTGTTTCTTCTTAGAGAAAAATAAAAGGAGAAAAGACACCAAATTACATTTTCACCCAGAAGTGTGCCACCTACTGTCATTGCTATCAGTCTCTTAACTCTAGAGCAGTGCTTC
Organism: Montemys delectorum; assembly: GCA_019843815.1. Lineage (NCBI taxonomy): Eukaryota > Metazoa > Chordata > Mammalia > Rodentia > Muridae > Montemys > Montemys delectorum. Next base: position 10,376 of record JADRCD010225580.1, on the reverse strand, counting down.
TCAACCTTTTAATGCTGAGACCCTTTAATACAGTTACTCATATTGTGGTGACCCCCAACCATAAAATTATTTTCATTGCTATTTCATAACTGTAGTTTTGCTCTTATGAATAATAGTCTAAATATCTGTCATGCCGGATATCTGATATGCAACCCCTGTAAAAATGTGCTTCAACCCCAAAGGGTCCCAACCCACAGGTTGAGAACCACTAGTCTAAAAATTCATCTTAAAATTGTATTAGACTTGTTTATTTATATAAGGTCCATATTGTCTGGGTATAGAAGTCAGAGAACAACTCACAGGAGTTGATTAGCTCCTTCTGTCAAATAGGTCCGGAGAATCAAACTCCAGTTGTCAGCTTTGGGCACACGTGCCTTTACCTGATGACCCATTTCGCCAGCCCTAAAGTCAGTTCTAATAATGGACTGAGTACTTAACAACAAAATGTGTCAATGTATTTATCTTTGTGATATCTTTTTCTCCAAGGCATGGATCCAACGCAGAGCCTCACACATGCATGCTATGAACCTGTACTACATCTAAGCTACATCCCTAGAATAAATAGATATATTTTGTTGTTGATTTAGTTTAGTATGAGTCTATATATTCATAACTATAATATTGTGACTGTCCTTCAAATTATCTAGCACTTTCTACTAATCCATTGGCTATGTCTGTACTTTCCTATAGGAAATCCCATTCAGTGGCCACACATGGGATGTAAACTATTTCCTTTTGCTTTTTAAAAATTCTCTCTCTCTCTCTCTCTCTCTCTCTCTCTCTCTCTCTCTCTCTCTCTCTCTCTCTGTGTGTGTGTGTGTGTGTGTGTGTGTGTGTGTGTGTGTGTGTGTGTGTATTTAGACAGATTTTCTCTGTATAGTCCTGGGCATCCTGGATTCTCATATAGACCAGGCTAGCCACAAACCCAGAGATCCACTTGCCTCTGCCTCTGCCTCTGCCTCTGCCTCTGCCTCTCAAGTGCTGGGATTATAGGCATGCGCTGCCACCACTGGGCTCTGTTGTTATATATTTTTCCTTGCTATTTCATATTGTTGTAGTTAGGTTTCCGTTGCTGTGATCAAACACTGGCCAAAAGCAGTTTGTAGAGGACAGGGTTTATTTCATCTCACACTACCAAAAGAAAGAGTTTATTTTGGCTCACTCCTTCTCCAGAAATGCTAGACACACACACAGAGTTTTACACCCAAACTCAGAAATTCATATATCACCAACCACTCCACAGACCACCACCCAAAAATGGGGTAAGGAATAAAGATCAGGAAACTTAGTTCTTTTCCTTCTTCTTCTTCTTTTTTTTTTTTTTTGAGCCAAACCAGGAGCAATAATTCCATACATGGTATAGATTCCAACATTTAACTGAGAAACACATCAAATTGTCAGGAGACAGGTTTTAAAAGGCTGTTGGATGGATGCATTTCTGATCAATTATTTAATATTCAGTGAACAATGTCTTTAACAGTAGTTTGCAAAGGTCAAAGCTATCTTTCATATGACTCTTTTCATGCTGTTCCCTTAATAAATATTGAAGATATCCTTATTAAGTAGCGATTTTTATGAGTAGTTATACCAACTGAGCCCAGACAGGCTGGTTTCTGTATCTGATTTGATATAATAGGAAATGGTCTCCCTCCAGAGAGAACATCATGGTTCATAAGGCACAATGTGCCTGCAGAGGCCCGTCCGGGATGACAATCAAGAAGCTGCAATGTCAGAGAAGCCTCCACTGTGCAGACTAGACACCTCACATACTAGATTGACCTCGCACATCAAGAAGATGACTCTAGCCAATCCCCAAAAAAGGTAGGCGCCTGAGAGACCAAAAAAGGGGGGCTACAAATGGGTTAACTTGAGAGACTAAAGTAAAGTCTACACTATTTGATGATTGAGCTTTCCCCATTCATAGAGCCTGAAATAAAGCATTTCACATGATAAAGGACACTGACATTACACCAAGTGTCCATCTCCAAAGAACAGGGAACTGGCCAATAAGACCTGAAGCTAAGTAAAGAAGAGCATTATTTCGGAGTAACAGTATCATCAAAGTTGAGCAGGTGGCTCACACCCCTGTGATCCCATCACTTGGGAGGTGAAGGTCGAAGGATCAGGATTTCAAGATCATGCTTAACCACACAGAAAGTTCAAGACCATTCAGAGCTACATGAGACTCTACCTAAAAAAACACAAAACCAAAAGCAAACAAAAAACAGTATTGTTAGAAATAAACATGCTGCCTAATTGTGTTAATCTATCAAAGGCTATTCTGATGATCAGCGACACAAACCATACATATACACATCTTGTTTTGTTTTTTCCAAGAAATCGTTATGTAAGCTTTCTTACAGTACAAGGGAATAATGCATTCAAAAGACAGCAGAACAATATTTCTCTTTGACATGTTTATGACAGAAAGATCCAGAATCATCTGCCCAAATAATGTCAAATAGCCACTGTTTTCCACAGAGGGGTGGGGGAACATTGGTGGGGGGGTTACTTTATGGGATTCAGCAATTTTTTTCTTGGCATAATAGATGAAAAGTCTCCAACAAAAAGCTGAGGATTCTGGACTGAAGACCCATACCCTTGTCTGGGCCATAGTAGCTAGAAAAGCCTAAGACTGGCAGTCTTACTCCAGAACTTTCTTTTGGGCAGCATCTGGGGTGAATTAAGTTTCTGTTCAGTCCCAGAGCTGGCTACAGATGTAGAGGTGTGAGCGTGCTTTCCGGGAGCTGTAGATTATGTGGTCATGCTATGGACCACTTTTATTAGAAGTTCAAGCACCACATTTCCAGAAGTATGAAGAATGACAGTGAAGGAGAAAGCCTTTAGAGCTTAAGTTACAACCACATCTAATGAGCACAGAGGTGTTCCTCGCTTACAGGGGGATTGCTTTTCAACTCCTGTAGCTTAAATGAAGCCAGTGATCATAACAGTAAATATGGGTTGCAAAGGTATCCCTGGAGGTATCATTAGTCACATACTACACCCTTTTCTAATTTGTACACTTCCCATGTTGCAGGGGTTTCCAGTACTGCTGAAGCCTCCAGAATTTCATGTTTCTCTCTGCAGGCTACAATAACCCTTAGTCTGAATGACATGTATTATTTCCTGAGCAAACATATGATGTGGGAAGCTTTAGTAAAAGATTTATTATAAGAAACAGCCCGATGTTTTATTTCCTCCCTTAATTGAATACATTATTGCTTTGTGTTTAGAAATGCTGCATTGATGCATTGCACCGCAGAACAACCATGCACACGCCATCTGCAGCAGGGAGGTTTATTAGGACTACAAATCAGGATACAGATGTTGGAGGCAAAGCTACATATGTTTAGTCATAACGCATTACAGAACACTTTAAATCTATACATTGTGGAGGTCCAGCAGGGTTGTTTTTTAATACAATGTTGGCACTTATGAACATATAAGAACCAGAAGCCCTCTCTTTCACCATGCATGTGACGGGTAGGTGACAAGCTGTTGAGGTGGCATGTACAGTGCTGTAGGGGGAAAGGACTAAGTGACTTCAAAAGAAAAAAATCACACCTTTCTATTCCTTAATACTAGTACAAAAATCCATACTTAAAGTCGGCAGTCAGAGGCTCATGAGCAGACAGATCTTCAGGGAGCGTAAGTGATCACATCTTCATTGATCTAATTCACAACTTTAGATTTTCATCCGTTTATTTGAAGGGCATTGATTGAACACCTGAAACTTGCCATTTTACCCTCCTCTGGGGTTTTGTTAGGATGAGACTCAGAGGACTTTGATGAAAACCTTGTTGAATTTTTATTCCTTTTCTCCAACTGTTTAAAGTTCAGGCCTAAGTGGACATAGTGTTTATAAAACAGAAAGTTTATAAAAATCTAACAATTGCTTTACAATTGGTGGAATAAATTAACTGTGGTGAAACTGAGCCAGCACAGCTGAAAGGATGGCTTTCCTGAAGGATGGTGTCATTGCTTCCATCAGATTCTCAAAGCTATAACTCAATTGCATCTGTCAAATAAGTAAAATCTAGGATGCTGCTTCCAGGAGGAATTAGTGTTCTGTAGATCTATCGACCTTCCGTGCAGCTTAAGGTACCCTGAGTGGAGCTGGGAGATGGCTCAGTGGTTATGAGTACTGGCTACCTTTCCAGAGGACCAGGGTTTTAATCCCAGCACCCACATGACAACTCCAGTCCCAAGGGATTTCGATGCCCTTCTCTAGCCTTTGCAGGAACCGAGCACGAAATTGGTGCACAGATATAGAGCTGTACATAAAATAATACACATAAAATAGTAATAGTGGGGCTGGTGAGATGGCTCAGCGGGTAAGAGCACTGACTGCTCTTCCTAAGGTCCAGAGTTCGGATCCCAGCAACCACATGGTGGCTCACAACCACCTGTAATGAGATCTGACTCCCTCTTCCGGTGTGTCTGAAGACAGCTGCAGTGAATTACCCTGGAGTGAGCGGGCCAAAGCGAGCGGGGCTGGAGAGCAGCCACACACATGATGGCTCAAGGCCACCTGTACAGCTACAGTGTACTCATACACATAAAATAAATAAAATAAACCTTAAAAAATAGTAATAGTAAGTTAAAACATCTCAAGTGATCATCAAGAGACTTCATTCTGATCTACGTGCCTGACGTTTAAGGCTCTTCCCAGCTCTGTATGAATATATTCGTGCTTCACTCACTATTCTTATTTTATGAAGACCGACCACTCTTGGCACCTTCAATTGGAAAGCTTAATCAAAAAAGTGGATTAGATAAACCTTTTAAATGAGACACAGATCTTCACAAAAAAGGAGCCTTCTCTTTCCCTGAAGATAGTGGGAAAAAAAAGGGGCGGGGAGTGAGGGTGTTCCTCTGGCTGGGTAGCACAGGCAAAGACACATACATAGGAGACCATTGAAAAAAAAGATTCATCGTGTCCAGAAAAGGGAACACCCTCCTTACCAAAAAGCAGACACCAGTAGCTGTCATCAACCAGATTTGCATTTGTATATCACACTGCTATATTGACCATCTGAACAAGGTAAATATTCATTCATTCTTCAAATACTTTATGGATTCCTACATAGTGCCTGACTCCACACTCCATGCTGGAGACACAAATTCTCAGCAGCTTACTTCTAAATGAGAGATGAGATGTAAGCCATCAGCGTATCCTCACATGTTCTATTATAGGGAAGACGAAGTAGTAAATCTGTACAAGATTATTGGTATTTTTACAGAAATATATTTCACAAAAAAAGGAAACTGATTTTTTAAAAAAAATACAGACAATAGTACTGCTATGAAATATTGTGGCGGGGCGGGGTGGGAGGAGGTTACATGATGGCCCTATGCCAAGACGACCCCCTGAGAAATCATGCCATGTGACAGATCTGGTAGAAAGGAGATTTATTTGGGGGAAGGGGAGGGAGAGACTGGGTAGAGGCAGACAGACAGGAGCAGACCGATGAGGGCAGAGAAGAGGAGACAGAGAAGGACAGAAAGCAAAAGAGAAGGAGGGGAGTGAGGAGGCTGTCCAGGAGCATGTGGGAACAGAGAGAGAAAGAGAGGTTGCTGAGGTGATGAACAGTCCTTTTATAGGCCACAACAGGCAGGTAATGGTGGCAAATGATGACTTGAGTCATTGCTAGGTCCTTTGGAGGGGCCTAGCGAAATCGACTATAAGCAACACATACTATAGAACAGTTTTAGCAGTGAAATACCGAGTCGAATTACTTAGCATAATCTAATCTGTCATGACGATTCTATAAATGTTACTACTGGAGAAGATAAGTTGGTAGCTGTTTGATTTCAGACCTGGGACAAGAGACAGGGGTACATATTTGACATACCAAAGGAGACCTGGCTTCCAGGTTCTCCCAGCATCCCTCAGTCCCAACCTGGCATACCATGTCCCCAACCCTGAACTTTCCAGCCCTCGGCTGCCTTTCCCCGAGAACTAACTTTACTTTCTCTCTCTCTCTCTCTCTCTCTCTCTCTCTCTCTCTCTCTCTCTCTCTCTCTCTCTCTCTCTCTCTCTCTCTCTCTCTCTCTCTCTTTCTCTCTCCCTCCTCTCCCTACCCCTTTCCTATGGTGACTTCCCTAGCCTTGATCCTTGGGGCTAGTGAACTCACCTGAGTGCAGCTTCACAATAAACCTGCCTTTAATATAATCTAATCTGGCTTAAATTGGTGCACTTGACTGACTGCAGAGAAATAGCTATCCATAGCATAGTGCATAGGCATATCAAATCTTTTGACTTGTATCCTAGCTATTTCTCAGTTTGTGCATCCTTGGGAATGTTACATGGCAAATCTGTATCTCATTTTCTCCAGGGCTAAGATAAAGACGACAGTCATAATCACTTCCTAACATTGTTTTGATAAATAATTTACTGTACATGCTCAAAAGATGTTATGCATAAGGATAGAACCAGGGAGGAGTTCTGCAAAGCATATTATATCACATCAACATCTAGATGACCAGCCAATACACAGGGCTAGTGACCCCGAAGAACAGAGTACTTCTGGGTGTACAACTGGGTATACAGCTGGGTGTACAGCTGGGTACACAGCTGGGTGTGCATAGGGCAGAATCACACCCATACTCCATGCACCAGAGAAGCCAAAGCTGAAGGGTTGCTGTGAATCCCAGGCCACCCTGAAACTCTCTCAGAAAAAGAAAGAGGTGGATGTTCAGTGCCAGGGTGAAGTTGCATGCTTGTAATTCCAGCAGTCTGAGGCCTGAGGCAGGACAAGCTGAGCTTCAGAGTGAGGCTCCACCTCTGGTGATAATGATAATAGGGATGGTAGTCGTGAGATGTTATTGAATTCTACCAGGAGACAAGTCAAGGTAGAGAGCAGTGCAGCATGCTTGGCATCTTGAGCCGGTAGGACATGGGAACTGGGAGAGACAGAGTAAAGGGAATTGGACAGAGGCTCTATTGGATAAAGCAGCCAAACTGGCTTCTGGAAGAAGGGATAGACTGGATTCTCTGCCCACACATCTGAAACTTTTTCTAGCAGTAGCCGAGGGATGACCTTTCTGATGTCTAAGAGGAGATGGTCAGTTTCATTAAACAATTTCCAAAGCTTTATGACTAAATCCTAACTATAAGTATTCAAAAGCAGCCTAGGAGTTGCCACGTAGCACCTGCAAGTTTAGAGGAGAAACACATTTTTTTCTTTCACGTGGATTCTCACCTAGAGACTATTGAACATGAAATAGGGGCAGATGTGTTGCACGGTACTGAAAGGGTTTTGTTTACCACTTTTTATTCCTATTTTTGGAAGAGTGATTTATGAACTCTTTCCTCTGTGTGTGTGTGTGGGGGGGGGGGGGATGAGAGATACACGACCATCACCTCAATCCAATAACAGAATGTTTTCAGAGAATGATGATGTTTTTAGCCAGCCATCAGACTGCTGCTGGCTCAGGGGGTCTTTGCTCATGTACCAAACGTAGTCTGAAGCATCTCCTTAGATGCCACCACCCAAGCCATGAGCCACTAAGTAGATAATTAGAACATAAGAGGATTTCACTCTTCAAGGACCAGTTTCCTGTCCTTTTTTCATAATATCAGTTATGCTGTAGGCTAATTTATTGCAAGGGAACATGGGAAGGGAAAGTTCCCAAGTTAAAGCTCGTTTCTATCATTACAAAGTTTTGCTGTGCGTGCTTATGACTAAGATAACTCAGGACTAGTGTGGCATGTGCAGGCCAGTGCAGAACCTTGGCGGTGAAACTCAGTTCTTTTAAGAGCCAAGCTCCAGTGGTTACCCTTTGAAAGGATGCTTATTGTTTGTCCTGTTAGCTATTGAGTCCAGTCTTTGCATACTTGATGCATAAGCGTACAAAGGGAAATTTTTATTCTGAGTTATGCTTTGTGTTTTGCATATAGAACAAAAGTTCTTTAAATATATGTGGGAAATTCACGTGGACTTCCTCCCTAAAGAAAATGAATCTTAAAACAAGGGTCTAATTTATGACTGTAAGAAGAAGCAGCTACCCACCCTCAGACACTCAGATCAGCTACAAAGTCCTGTTCCCACCCTACCCCAGCCCAACGGCCCCAGGTAGCAAGACCTTGTCACAGTCTTTGACCTTTAGTGGGAGAAGAATGGTATTTCAACAAGATAATTTCCCTCCAAAAAACAGGTTATTCTTCCATTCCCAAATCAATTGCCCTGTGAAGAAAGCCATGTTTCAGTCACCAAGATCTCCTGTGCTTTTAGATCCTGTTTAAAAAAAGGAAAAAGAAATTCTTCCACATTGCAGTGTTTCTATACAAGCGCTCACTAGATGAAGTTTAGACGCCATGCTCAGCCTTTGGACTGGCTCACTGCTTGGCACGGGAAGGACAGTGCCTTGGAGTCTTCCTGTAGTTCAATCATGAGTAAACAAGGATCCTTTTAGTTTTTAGTGCGTTAACTTGGCTCATTCCATACCATGAATTACTTTTGTATGAAGACAGCAATAAAAAACAAACAAAAACAAAAACAAAAAACAAAACAAAACAAAAACAAAACTGTAGAACGCTCTCCTGGCAGTAAGAGTCAGCCCAAGCAAGTGCGAGCAAGTTACACAAGTCAAAATAAACAGTGGAGAATTGGCTGTGAAGTAAATATTAATCAGGTGTGTCTATCTGACCGCCACAGCTTCAAAACTTCTGCAGGGTAAAGCCAACTTTTGTTAAGGTCACTTACTGCTCAGAATAAAAGCTTTTCGGTTCCAACAAAAATATACAGAGAGCAAAAACGAGGGTAAAAATGGATGTTCAAACAAGCATGCTTCATTTCCCACCACCTGTAAGAGACAGAATTTTCAACATAAGGTGAGGTTCCCAGGTGTTTATTTCCTCTGGGGAGGTGCTGTCCCGATGAGTTAAGAGCCCTCAGACAAAGGAAGAACCTGGCAATGAATGATCTCCCATGTTGTCCTCATTTTCTTGAAAGCTTTGTCCTCTGTAGCTCCTATTGGAAGAAGATTTAAGAAACTCTTTGTGCCCCACAAACACTCCTCAGAATATGAAAACTCTCCTGTTGCCATTAAACTGAAGGATGGTGTCTGCAGAGAGTCCCTGTTAAACACTCACACACTCCCTAAAGGATTAACACACCCCGGGGTTGGGTGTTGAGATCAGCACTCTCATTTCTTGTCCATTCATTCTATTAGGAGCTGTTAGGCACTAAACTCATCGCTTCAAAGCACAGACTTCGAATTTAAGATTCATCACTTACTAGTCGTGTGACAGTAGTTGGCTTATGACTTACATAGTGTATCTTTCCAGAACACCTGGGGATGCAAATGACAGGGGTGAGGGTGGGTTCTGGGAAGCTGGCTAAGTCAATAAACTATTTGCTGTACAAACATGAGAACCTGGGTTTGATCCCCAGAATCCATCTGAAAAGCTAGGCATGGTCAGGAGAGCTGGTGATGCCAGCACGAGGGTCACAGACAGGCAGATCTCTGTGGCTCAGCAGCCAGCCAGCCTCGCCTGCTTGGTCAGCCTCAGGTCCCAAGGACAGACCCTGACTCAAAAAATGAGGGAGATGGCTACTGAGTAACAGTACGTGAGGTTGACCTCTGACCTCCACGTGCACATAAGAATACACACACATTTACCCACACTTAGGTAATCCCTCCAATTCTCCAAATTTGCACTTGCCCAAAGCTCTCTGTTAGGCTCCTCCTTGAATTCCAGTTCTGTGTAATCAGTCAGACAGTTCTACCCATCTAGAGGAGTCCTTGCTGTTTGAAATAATAAAGGTTCTTTCTAGGTTCATTAGAGAGCTGTGTAGAGATGTGTTTCTGGTCAATCATCCTTTAAGGATGCAGGGGGGAAAGCTGGGATAGTACATTTAACAACAAACCCAGCTCTTTTCCAGAAGACTCAAAGTACTCCTACTCACTAGCTGTATGACCCTCATAAAGGTCACTGTTGAGACTCTGAGGGAGCAAATGCTAATCTTAGAGAAGTATTATGATCCTTTTCCCCTAGGAATTGCTCTGTTGCAAGCACCAATGACCCCTACTATCTACTTAGCCTCACTGAGGAATCGTCTTCTGCCTATGGTGAAATGAGGCTGGAACACCGACATCAAGCCTTCTGGTCCTTCATTCTGGCCCTCTGAGCCCCACTTCCCAATTAAACCTCTGATGTAACTTCCTGATACAATATTGGAGCCCCTTCTTGGAAGAAGGATTTTATTCATGTCCTGGGCCTGGTTCACTCCCTGGGTTTTGCCCAGTCTCTTATGCCCATAGACTGAATTTCTATTCTGTGCTGGGAGAAGCCCACACTAGAGTATAATCAATAGGTAGTTCACACAGTGTGTCCTAAGATATTCTGAAGATTATTGGTGACAATCCCT